>PVIJ01007015.1:0-86458 GCA_004024925.1 Scalopus aquaticus | reverse complement strand
AAGGGCTGGCACATCCTGAGGCTGGATGGCGAAGCCCCCCAGGTCCTGATGCTCCTGCCCACCGAGAGGGGAGCCCGTTAACATGCAGAGTTGGCGTCTTCCTCCTGCAGGGCCTCCATGGGGCGTCCCGGTGCTGGCCCGGGAGCCCGTCATTCGCATGAGGCGGGGTGAGATGGAAGCGCCCCCTTCTCTGAATGGACGGAGTCCATGGTGCTGGCAGGCTGGGCCCACAAGCGGGGCTGGCGAGGTGTGGCTGGGCACTTGTGGGGTGAGCACTCCAGAGCCTGGGTGAGGGGGCTTGGGGCCCTGGGTTTCCCGTCAGCTCTTCTCTGGGTGCCCTTGGCATTTGCTGGCTCAGTGTGGCCGTCTCCTCTCTCGTCAGCCGGGGGCACAAGTGCCACTGGCATCCGGGGCTGTTGCAGAGCACATCCTTGCACACAGGCCTTCTTCCGCTGGGGCTCAGCTCTGTGTGTCTGCATTTGTACCTCAGAGATGATTCCAACAACACTGACTCTAAATTTTTTAATTCTGTGTGTTTAGTCTTTTGTGTGTTTAGTCCTTTGAGCTGTTATAGCGAAATACCACATACTGTGTGGCTTATAGAGTACAGGATTTTGTTTTTCAGTTCCTGAAGCTGGAGTTTCTGAGATCGGGGTGGCAGTGTGTTTGGGTGGGGCCTCTCTTCTGGGTCAAAGAGTTCTTGTGTCATCATTTCGCAGGATTGATTGGGGAGCTTTCTGGAAGCTCCTTCATCAGAGCACTAATCCCATTTCACCCTCATGATGTATGTTCCTCCCAATCCCCTACCCCCACAATATCACCTCTGGCGATGAGGACATCAACACATCCATTTCAGGCATCCCAAGCATAAGCATTGAGAGCAAGCACTGAGTTTATTAAATTTCTGAGGTTCTGTGCCTCCCCGGTGGCGCAGCGGTTAAACACTGCGCTGTGGAGCTGTCGGCAGCGGCGACGCGAGTTCGACGCCCGGCCAGGGAGAATCCCACATGGCGCGGCAGACCTCTCCTGCCTCGCCCGCTGCTCCCCTCAGCAGTGTATTTCTGATCTGCCTGTTCTGCTCCCCGCTCTGTCTCTGGTGAACCCTCTCGCCGCCCCACGCCTCTGGCCTGTACCCCAGCTTGTATGTATAAATAAAAAAAGAAATCTTTAAAAAAAAATTTCCGAGGTTCCTGACAGTTTTCAAGGGAATGTGATTTCGGCACGAGCTGTACGGGCCTTGGAGGCGCTGCGTGGGTCCATTGCAAACCCCGTTGGTTGGTATAAAATGATGGCTTTCAGATGTTAGTCGCCACGGACGCCTGCATCAGAAGATGTCTGGTTGGAGGGTGCCCCTGACAAGTGGTCCAAAAGCCTGTGAGCACACCTCCTGGCTGCAGCTTGGGGTGCCTTGCTATTGCCCCCCCGCCCCCCGCATGGCCTAGGTCTGTGGGCCTGAGATCCGGGGATAGGAGATGAATGTCCCCGGTGGGCAAGGAGTGATACAGTTAAGTGAGGGCGACACGCTAAGCTCCCTGCTGGGCCTCTGGGGGTGTGGATGAATGTGGGCGTTGAAGCTTTTCTAGGGTATTGGGCTGGCGTAGCGCTGGGAAGTGGCTGAAGCTTCCGTCTTGCTAGGATGCCCCCTTCCTGGCCCCCCGGGCTTGCTTCTTTCCCTTTCCCTTCCTCCCGCCGCCCCAGGTGCTGTGGTCTTCAGCATGTGGGGTACGCGAGGGAACAAGATCGAAAGCCCGGAGGCCGCACCCCTCGGGTGGCAGGGTCCCCACCCTGTGTGCCCTCTCTTCACCTTGCAGTCTCAGGTTCTGTGTGTGGTATTTCTTGAGTGGGGAGAGTGAGGGCACATCTGCCCTATCGCCCTGGAAATGGAAGTCTTCTGAGCCCATTTCGATAGAAATCTGTGCATGGCAGAGATCCATTGACTATCCGGAGTCACTCCCTGGCTGGCGTCCCGCACACTTAACTCTGCTTTAGAGTCAGCTCTGCTGTGACCCAGCCCACCGAAGACAAGAAGTGTGTTTGCTTCATTCACCTACAACGGCTGTGGAATCCATCGTTATTTCTGTAATATTCCAGAAATTTGTTTAAAATGTGCTGGCCTGTCTTTTATACAGAAAGATTGGGGCTCAGGCTGCCCCGTGAAATCTAAAGTGGGGACCGAGCTGCAAAGTGGTGCCAATCTTCAGACGTTAGCCGTGGGACTCGGAGGCTTGATCTTATGATGCTCTTGGCTAGATATTTGAGTTGTAGTGAAACAAGGCCACCCCCTTAAAACTACTCAGTGAACTGAAGTGACTGTGAATGCAGGTGACGCTCAGGAGGGGGTTTCACATCCTGGGCTGCCCGGGTGTTTAAGTACTTGCGGGAACTACTGGCTTCCACATTTCAGTAGTGGGAACTGTTCAAGTCTAGGGTGCCTCTGGCAGATGTTCCTTAAACTGGACCACGTGTCTGCCGCCGCCACTCCTCAGCTCTCGCTCTCGCTTCTGCATCACTGTCTCCATGTCTGTCTGCACTTCTTCTTTCAAGCCTCTGCAGCTGCCCCGTGAGTTCCATCTGAGCTGTTCCCATGGCCTCTTGGGCGTTGTTGGAACACGGAGGACTCACATTTCCCCTCACGCTCTTCTTTGAGCATGGCTGTGGCTAGACTGAGGATAGAGAGGCCATCTTTTTGCTCTAGAATTGTGTAGTCATCACACAGCTGGGTGGAGCTGGTGGATCATTCTTCAGGGGCGTGATTTCTGTAGAACAATTCAAACTGCTCTCATATTTGCTTCTGGCAGCAAAGCCTTCATAGCTACAATAAGCCACAGCCACATCTGCTTGAGTTTTATTAGGGTCACCTAGGGAGAGGTCAAATGGTTATTAATGTCACCAAGCCATGGGGCCCCTGCCTGACATGCACAGACGGGATCGTGACACCAGGTGTTTGAGAAATCAGTTTTATTTGTGACTGGATTTGGCCGGAAGTAGGAGATAAACTCAAACCTGCCTCTCTGATTAAGAACAGAAATGAGGTTCTGTAGGTTTTGGGAACCAGGGTTGAGAACAAAGGAGTTAAATTTTCTTGGCTGAAAAGTGGGTTGGGGCAAAGAAATGTGAGCTTGGCTGAAGTTCATTGGTAAGTCACAGGGCCCGTCATACATGAAGTCTGAAGAGACTTTCCTTCGATCACTGGGGTTTTGAATTGTTGCGGGCGCACACCCGCCACTAGGAAGGCCAAAGGAATCTACCTCTGCAGTCTCAGCCAGCCCTGAGCTTCCAGCTACTTCGGCCGGGTCCAGCATTCTCGGTCTGTCATACAAGCCTCAAAGTGAAAGCGAGCTAAGATTTCTTCTCCCTCTTGTACGTTGGCGTCTGAGACCCATTTAACTGTCTGGTCTCGGTTTCAGTGTTGGGAGTGGGTAATGTGTGTCATCTTCTGTCACCGGGCAGCTTCACCATCCGCTTGGCGGCTTAGACCTACTCACATTTGCTAGTTCGGTTCCAGAGGTCAGGAGCCGGGCTTAGCTGGTTCTTTGGTGCAGACCTCACAAGGCTGGAGGAAGAGGCTGGCCGGCTGCATTCCTTCCTGGAGCTTGAGTTCAGGCGGTTGTGGGGCCCATCCATTCCTCGAGCTTCCTTGACCAAGTTCTGGGCTTCTTCCTGGCTGTTGGCTGCAGGCTGCTCTCTGGCTGTGCTCGTCTCCCTGTCTCGGGGCTCTCCCCAGGGGCAGGGGGTAGGGCTCTGTGGTGTGTGCCAGCAAGCCGGACTCCTCTGCTGTCATCAGCTGTGTGACGCCCTCCCTCATTTGCAGCACGTTCCTATGGTTAGAAGACATTCAAAGGGAGGTCTCCTTAGGGTGTTTCTGCCCACTCTGTCACCTTCATTCAAGCCTAAACTCTCGCAGAAAGAGACAGATGAGCCTGCGTGCTCAAATGCAAGGTGCTGTCATCTCTGTCAAGAGAACAGGCTCTCCTGCTGCCCCTGGCGCGGGAAGGCTGGAATCAGTGTGGGAGGGATAGAATTTCTCTTCACGTAGATTGTTCCTCTGGAGAAACTCTTGTTTTTCAGAAATCATAAGTCCATCTGTATGATGGGGATGGGGTTATACAGTGTCCCTTCTCCCCGCAGGTTGCCCCCTGGGGTGGGCAGGCAATCACCGGGCAGCCTCTTTATTCCTCATGTAGCCCCCACCCCCTGGGCCTGGATGTAACGGTGCTTGGAAACACAGGCCCACTTGAAAGATGTCCACAAAAGAACCGCAGGCAGTTGGAGAGGCAGGAACCAGGCAGGCCTTTTGCCCCATTCCCCTCTTTGGCTAACCTGGGGTTTACCGAATTATTTTTTCTTAATAGCTTTTTGATAAGAACAAATATATGACTAGGTCCTTATTTCCCAAGTTCATAGGAGGCACCTACTGCTATGAGAAATGATTACAGATGCCAAGGAAAGAGGAATTAAGAGCAGGAGCAGTTTTCAAACTTCCTCTGGAGTCCTTGCTGCCCTGGCTCCGTCTCCCGAAGTGCTAAGGCCATAGTTCTGGGAGTGAAGGGCCAAGACCTCGAGCAGCCACCAGGGCAAGGCCAATGTGAGGATGAAGAGGGACATTGAGGGGCTGCCTGAAACCTCGCCTCTTGGGCTCTTGCCTGGGGCTGGCCCACCCTGAGGGACGCAGTGTGCTCCGGTCTGGGGCGTGCAGGTGGACACTGGCCCTGCCCAGGGGGATGCCAACCAGGCTTCTGTGTGTTAACAGCCACATATGCTGGGGCTGCCAGCCAAGAACACACCTGTACCTCCTTGCTGAGAAGGCACAATGCTCACGGAGAGCCCCCTGTTCCTCCACTCCCTGGCTGTGTGTCTTTGGTCAAATGACTTAGCCTCTCTGAATTTTAGTTCTGGCTTTGTAAAATGGGAGTAACAGTAGCACCTAGCTCCTGGTGTTGGTGGGAGGAGAAAATTAGCATGTAGCCTGGGACACAGGGAATAGGAATATTAATACCTCCCTGCAGGCAAAAATCTCCAGTTGGCCAGACTTGGTCTTAAGTTGTTTCTTTAAAGGGGGGGTGGAGGTGTCGGAGGTGAAGAGCTACTGTCAGATCCTTCCCAACCTGCAGCCTCAGGCAGACAGTGAGGGATTCTGACCAACCCATTCCCTACCTTATCCCAGCCAGCCTCAACTGCCTCCATGTAGTCGTCCCGCTCTGCCAGGAGGGGGCACCCTTCTTGCAGCTATCCACGTGCCTTCCTTCTCTCCTTCAAGCTTTTGTTCAAATGTCAGTTTACTAGTGAGGCCTTCTCTGGTGCCCATAGAAAATAACAAGTAATACCCTCCCCCTACTTTATTTTTCTCCAGACCTCGAATGCCCACTGCCATTCTATAGCTTTGTTTGGGTTTTATTGTCCGAAGCTCCACTGAGACAGGGACTTAGAACTCCCGAGCCGCCAACAGCGCTTGGAAAACACATGTGTGGTCTTCGTTGAGCAAATACCTAGGAAAAAGGATCCTTTCAGATCGTGGAAGGCGGTGGCATTTGGCTGCTCAGCAAGGGGAGTGTGACTTTTAAAGGACGACGAGGGAAAGGGCAGGGCTTCCAGGTGAAAGGCATAGCACCAGAAAAGGCAACTGCTCTTTCTGGACCGTAGAGGTGTCGCCAATCTTCAGAGGCCACCGCGAGTCGCATGCGCGGTGCATCCACCTGGGCCTGGCTAGCAAGAGCAGCTCGGCGGCTGGGCGTGGCAGGGGGCGGGGTCTTACGTACGCTCCTCCCACGGCCCCGCCCGCGAAGGCCCGGATCCTACTCTGCCCCCCCCCCCGGGTCCCGCCCCGTGAGGAGGGGGCGGGGCCTGAGGCGCGCAGGCGCAGTCGTGCTCAGGCAGGCAGCAAGCCAGTGCAGCGGGCGGTGTGGCGCTTTCCGCGCGGGTGTGCGGCGCGGGGCCCGGCGACGGTCTGGCCTTTCCACCGCAGCCTGTCACCGTGGCCCCGGCGCGGTCCCGCGGAGGCAGAAATGCCGCTGCCGGGCCAGGGCCTCCTCTGGTTCGGCGTGGTTCTGGGCTCCATCTACGCCTCCTGCGAGTCTGCGACGCAGGGCAAGTGGACCACAGGTGCCGCCCGCGTCCGCGCCTCCCTCCATTCTTTCCTTGCTCCCGGCCCACACCGGTCCTTTCGCGCCTCGCTCCCGCCCTCCCACCCTTCCTGGCACCCTCCCTTCCATCCATCCTCCCATCCCTCCTTCCCTGCCTCCCACCGTCCTTTCTTCCTTCCCTCCCGCCCACTCACCACCCTTCCTTCCCAGCCGCCATGCACACTTCCCCCTTTGTCCCTAAATTTCTTCCCTCTAGCTTTCTCTCCCTCTCTGCCCTCTCTCACCCTTCCCACTCCCTCCATCCTCTTTTCCTCTCCCTCCTTCCTCTTCCTCTCTCTCATCCAGACTAGACACCCTGGCCAAAGTGTAACCCTGTCACCCAGTACCGGGGCTTCCTCTGGGCACCCCCACCCAGGGGCACAGCCCAGGTCACCCCTCCCAGGCTTGGCTGGCGGGGCTGTCAAGGTGCATGGCCAGGCCTGGGCCTCTCAGACCCCAGCATTCAGGAGGGGCGGGGTTCAGTGCCAGTGCGGGTGACCTGGCTGAAGCCCTTGCTCTCCTGTGCAGATGCTCTGAATGTTCTTCTAATCATCGTGGACGATCTGCGCCCCTCCTTGGGCTGTTATGGGGACAAACTTGTAAGGTCCCCAAACATTGACCAACTGGCCTCCCACAGCCTCCTTTTCCACAATGCCTTTGCCCAGGTAGGTGTGGGGTCCTGTGGATGTGATGTGTGCCTCGTGCGCTGAGGGCGGGGCTGCGGGGTCCCTTCAGCTGCTGTTATGCGGGTCTGCTTGTGCCTGGCATATCGCCTAGAGGGAGGCGTAGTCTTCAAAGGGCAGTTGAGAACCGGGTGTTTCCCGGCAAAGGAAGTATGCCTGCAAAGGTGCCCCTCTTCCTTGGCTCAGGGTGTGCCTAGGATGGCCCTGCCCACCTCTCTTCCCCAAAGAAGGAATGTTTTGCTGTGAGAACGAGTGGTGGCTGCAGAAGGCCAACCTCAGCTCCGCCAACCGAAGGGAGTACCAGCCAGCTTGCCATGGTGGCTCTCCTGCCCGAGCCCCTCATGGGGCTGCCCCCCACTGCCTGTTCTGTGCACCCGTGAGATACCATCACGCAGCTGCCATAATCCCCTGCTGCTTTGCGGGGCTGTTCCCTCCCGCCTGCCCTCCCTTCCTGTGCCACAGAAGCCTTATTTGCGGTGCGTGGGTGAGGCCCAAATCCTTACTTGACTCTGCGATCTGCATGACTCAGCTGCCAAGCTATTTGCCGAAGACTCCAGCGGTTGCCTGGTTACCATTAGCTCGGGGCTCGCTGTCCTCTGAGGACACTTACCTTTGTTTCTGCTTTCTGACAGCAGGCAGTGTGTGCCCCGAGCCGCGTGTCCTTCCTCACCGGGAGGAGGCCCGATACCACCCGCCTCTATGACTTCAGCTCCTACTGGAGGGTGCACGCCGGGAACTTCTCCACCGCCCCGCAGTATTTCAAGGAGAACGGCTACGTGACCATGTCGGTTGGGAAAGTCTTTCACCCCGGTACTGCCTGTTGTCTGGAATTGGGGTTTTGTCTTGGTTCTCCCCAGGTGTGGGACTCCCCTACTGGGGCTGGTGCTACTTGGCAGAGGTCTGTTGGGCCTGGGTGGGCCCCTCATGAGTGGCTGCCGCCTTGGTACAAAGTGTGACTTCTCCACTTGGCTTCCCGGTCTCACTCTGAGTGAGTGGCTGAGAGTTTCTCTCCCTCTCAGAAATGAGGGCCCGTGCTGTTGGGTCCCTTCCCTACTTGCGTGGAAGGAAGGGCACTCACCAGCAGGCGGGAGTCGTGGGGCGCATCTGGCTGCGGGCCTGGCCCTCTGCTCCCCAGCACCCCATGGGGACTGGGCTGGCACATCTGAGGTCCACCCACGCGGCAGGCTGCTCCCCGGTGAGGGGCTGCTGTCTGTCGAGGCCGTCTGCCCACGCGCCCCGGAGAGAGGAGCGTGAGCTGGCACTGCGGGCCTGTAGGCTGCCAGGGCCGCCCGTCCTGACCCCACCCCAGCACGGCCACCTGCCTGGCACTCGGCCCTCTTTCCTGCCAACGCGGGAAGGCTGATGCACAGCCAAACGTGCAGCTTTTTTTTTTTAAACTTTTGGAAGAATAGTGTGATTGACACAAAGCTGAAAAAAAGAGGAAAGTTTAAAATAAAGAATGGGAATCACTTGTCATTGCAGCACCCCGAGGAGAGCTGTATTTGGGTGTCTCCGCCCCCCCACCATTCTGGGCATACTCTTTCTGATCAGAGATACCTGGTGTGTACAAGTTCACCTTTTCCCGTATGAGCCACTGTCCATGTGAAGTCATGTCCAGCGACGTGGAGACGCGCCACTGTAGTCCAGGTTGTCTTCAGGTCTTTGCTGTCACTCATTCGCCGAGGTGCCTGGCACCAGGTGCGCGGGAGCCCAGACCCCTCGGGTCCACGCCAGCTCTGCCCCTTCCTAGCTGCGCGGCTGACCGTGGGCAGGTGGTTCATCCGCTTTGAGTGTCAGCTGCCTGCTCTAGGAAGCCGCCATCAGAGCTCCCGTGCCCAGCTGCCTGGGGAGTCTCCGTGCCCGGGGGTTCAGGGGTTGAGACCTGGTTATAGAACAACTTCATCAGCGGTAGTTAGAGTATTGCAGAAAGGAAGAATTTGAGTCATTAGAGAAAATACGTTCAGAATTATTTGTAGTGATTTCAGGGGTTTCATGAATCATGTTTGAATCTGTCTATTTCTTGAAATATTTAGAAGGGAGCCAGGAACCCTCAAATTCGAAATCACTTGACAAGCCTGCTCAGATGCCGGTAGGGACTCGGGACTCCTCGTTTATGAACATCTTCCTTGCACCCTGACGTCTCTGTGTCGTCCCACATGTTACAGTAGTCGCAGCGTCTGTAAAGGATCTAGGGTTTGCAAGCAAAAAAGAAAAATAGAAAGAAAGGCAAGCTCGATCCCTGTAGCGACTGTCGGGCTTGTGGTGAGGAGCGAGGCCTAGACCGGTTTGGCAGCTTCCCCTTGGCACACCGGTTACGCTGGCAACCGGTTACGTCTGGGGCCCGCTGAGGGTACATTCTGTTGGGCTAACTTGGGTCTGTTTTGAAGGCGAATCTGAACAGAATCCTGTGGCACAGCCACCACCATCTCCGGGGGGCTTCCCACAGCTCTGGGCCACATCATGACACCCCTTGCCTGGAGGGAGAGAGGATTTGGGGGAGAGGAGTAACTACTGAAGAGGGGACACGGTGCTGTGGGAAGACATGCCAAACAGGGCCTAGTGGTGTTATCTTCTTCCTTCCCATAATTAGGTTTGGGGAGCCTGCCTTGCGCGCAGGCTCCTAGGGCCCAGCCTTAGGTGGAGAACAGAAGTTTCCCCTGTCGGCTTGTGGGAGTAGTGTCAGTCTTTGTTCCCAAGGCTGTTCTGTCAGGGCCACCGTTGAGTGCCAGGGCTGTGCCCGCTCTGTGATGCCTGCTTCTTTAAGCCTTTCGACAACAGGCGAGGTGGCTGCTTCTCTGACTCATTTCCCGAGGCAGAAATTGAGACTCACTGAGGTCAGGCGGCTTGACCACAGTGGCATGGGTGCTGAGGGAGTGGTGCCAAGATTTGAATCCAGGCCTGTAGGTCCCCTCTGCTCTTTCCTCTGCGCTCGCTGCGCAGGTAAGCCTGCCCCAGGCGCCCCTGCTGGCTCTCCCCAGCAGCACCCTAGGTGTTGCTGTGCGGGGCTGCTCTCCCTGCCTGTGACACCCTCCTGCTGCTGTTCCTCCTCTAGTGCACCCCTGGAAGCAGCACTTCCCTTCACATCCCTTGGCAGCCTCAGTGATTTCTAGAAGCCCTCACTGCCAGACCACACCAGATCCCGTGTCACCTCTGTGCCTGGGGGCTGCCTCCTTCACGGTGCTTCTGCTCTTTTCTTTCTCTGATTTATTCATTTATTCATTCATCTGCTTGATGGTGGGATAGCTTTTTTTAAATACTGTTTTAACTGGGAGCTATTGACGCTGACTTCCTCTTGAGGGGCGGGCCTCTGGGTTCTCGTATTGCTCACGGCCACCAGAATCTGCAGGGTCCCTGAGAGAGGCCCGCTCCCCTCGCTTTTCATCTTTGGAACGTCCTCAGAACCACTGCAGTGGCCCGAGACCACTGCAGATCCTGGGCCAAAAACTGCTGATCCGGGTCCAGAGCCTGGGTTGCTGACGGCCGCCAGGTGCCTGCTGCGTTGGTCACGTCCAAGGCTGTGATGTATCTAGCAGGCCCGGAATGAATAGAATTGGTTAGTTGATTTGGTCCAGTGTCGAGGGCTTCCAGTTTCGAGCTTAGCGGAGTTTTCATACGAGGCTTTTGCAGTGAGGCCGAGAATTCTGAGCGCTTTCCGCGGGAGGAATGCCGTTCGCGCGGATTCCTCCGCTGTCTCGACAGCTGGCAGTCGGTCCGTCCTTGCTTTCACGTGGTGTCGTTTTGTCTTCCCAGATATTTTGCCCACTATGGAGCTGGGGTGGGTTTCTCTTTAATGAATGAGCACTGAACTTGGCGTTCTCTCGGGCAGGGCTTCAGTCCTGCCTCACTCGTCTGATAGCTGGCTGGCACCAGGCCGGCGCCTGGCTCACAGCGGTGCCCATGCCTTTGCCGTGTCCTTCGGTGGTGGATGAGGCCCCGGCTCTGCCTCTGTGGGGCTATGCCACCCTTCCAGCCTAGCTGATCGCCTTCTTTGGAATTCAGCTGCTCAGTCCTCAAAGGGAAGCTGAAGAGGTGGCTTCTGTGGGGACTTCTTCAGCCACCTGGCCTGGAGATGAGAAACTGAGGCCCAAAGAGGGGCCACGCTGCTTCCCCGATCGCTTACAAAGTTTTAATATGGGATGGGGAGGGTCCCGAGGCAGCGTCCCACTTAATGGCGTTTCTTCACCCCAGGGCTATCTTCTAATCACAGCGACGACTCCCCGTACAGCTGGTCTCTCCCACCCTACCATCCCTCCTCCGAGAAGTATGAAAACACCAAGGTAAGGGCGTGAGCAGAGCGCTTCTCCTGTCCGGCACCCAGGGGTTGACTCGGTGCTCCCTGCAGCTTCCCTGGGAGCTTCACAGGGCTCGTTTTTGGCCCTGGCGTGCCTTCCATCCGTCTGTCCATCCGCCAGCCTAGGCCTGATGGGTGTGTCAGGTGCTGACAGCTCCAGAGGGGATCTTACCTTTCTACAGCATCTTGGGAAGAAAAGGAATCTGTGAAGAAAGTTAACATGTTTTTCTGCTTTTTAAAATGACAGCCTGGCAGGTGGGCAGCGGGACCCGCCTGCCGGAGCTGTGCGTCCGTGCTGCGCGTCTTCACCGTGCGCGGCGCCTTCATGTTTCCTTTTTTTTTTATTTATGCATACAAGCTGGGGTACAGGCCAGAGGCGTGGGGCGGCGAGAGGGTTCACCAGAGACAGAGTGGGGAGCAGAACAGGCAGATCAGAAATACACTGCTGAGGGGAGCAGCGGGCGAGGTCTGCCGCGCCATGTGGGATTCTCCCCAGCCGGGCGTCGAACTCGAGTCGACGCTGCCGACAGCTCCACAGCGCAGCGCTCAACCGCTGCGCCACTGGGGAGGCCCGCCTTCATGTCTTCTGAGCTACGTGTTCGTTCAAGTCCTTGCCCTTTTTTAAAACTGGATTATTTGTTCTTACTGTTGAATCGGAGAGTTTTTTCGGTCATTAGTTTACTCGGGTTTCCTTTCACGGTTCTCGCCCGGAGACAGGATTAGCAGCCAGCAGCTAAGTGCTGGGCTCTTCTGGCCCTTCCTGGAGAGGACGCGGGTGTCTGTCTCGGTCCCACCCCCTCTGTGCCGTCCACCCGGAACCACTGAGGCGGCGTGGCTGCCGGCGTGGGTAGTGAATCCACCGCGTGGCCTGCGTGATGTCTATTCCTTGTGCTTGAAAAGCTGACTTCACATGTTTTGTTTTGAAAGACGTGTCGGGGGCCAGATGGAGAACTCCATGCCAACCTGCTTTGCCCCGTGGATGTGGCCGATGTACCCGAGGGCACCTTGCCTGACAAACAGAGCACCGAGCAAGCCATGCAGTTACTGGCAAAGATGAAGACGTCGGCCGAGCCTTTCTTCCTGGCTGTAGGGTACCATAAGCCGCACATCCCCTTCAGGTACCCGAAGGTGAGGAGCTGGCTGAGGGAAGCCCTGGCACAGCCTGACAGCTGCAGCCTTCACTGAAGGAAGGGTTTGTGTCCAGCAGGTGGTCACTTTCTGCCCACCTCAGCCTTGGTCACCAGGGCTGCCTGGCGGCACTAGTGTGCCCAGCTGGGTGCAGGCGGGCGTTAGAGGCGAGGCTAAGAGGTGGGCTTCGGGTGTGCAAAGCCTGTGGGAAGTGCTTGGCTTTCTGCTTCCCTACCCCGAGGGCTGTATTTCCTGCCCTTGAACTCCTCGAGTTCATGTTGGGTGGGGTGGCGAGATCATCACAGAGAAGTGAGCGGAGCCGACCGGCCAGGTGCGCAAGAAGAGGTAGTCCTTGGGACGTGATTCTGGGGTACAGTGGGAAGGCCTCTTCACCTTTACCCCAAAGCCTCTGGGCGGACCCTCACACAGGGCCTCAGTTCCTGCTAGCTGGCGCCTCCGGTCCTGTGTGTGAGGGCCGTCCTTAGAGAACAGCTCTTGGAGTTTTTCTCCATCGTGTTTTCTCCTGGGCCCGAGCAGCCTCTCCCTCAGAGCCCACAGGCCCTGCTGTGCTGCGCTGCTTCGAGGGCCCGGAGGCTCGTGCTTTCCCAGCAGGAGCTGCCGCCCCTTGGTGGAGGAGACTTGTCTCCTGCCTCGTGGGCGGGGAAGAGCTGACCCCACCAGCCTGAGGAGGCCATTTGGAAAGGCCTGCCTGCAGGGGTGGCCCTTGGCTGGTCCCTGGATCTTGAGAGTGTCCCCCTTTTCTCAGAACACCTAAGGGGGGCTCACAATGCCTTACTGTTTGTTTACACAACCCTCTGTTTCTGCCTGGATCTGGGGTGTGGGGATGTGTAGGCAACGGGGGGCCTCAGCTCCACCCCCAGTCCAAACCCTGCAAGCTGGGGTTTTGATACGCTTCCCGGCCGGGGCTATTACGTCACCCAGTGCTGTGGGAATGAAGCACGTGCTGTGTGACTTCTCTGGGAGAAGTCTGGAAGCTTGTGCCTGGTTTCTCCTTACACTTTGCCCCCCACCCCATGCCACCTCTTTCCTTTGCTGATGGTGTTGGGTGTCCCTTCACCGCCGTCACCCTCAGCCGCAAGGAGGACTGCGCTGAGCTCTGGGGGTTCCCCCAGGGAACTGCTCACTCCAAGGGTCGCTTTGGAACCCCCGGCTCCTCCACCCATTTTCTTGGAGGGAGGTGCAGACGGAAGCGGGGGGCTCGACTATAGGAAGAGCTTCAACACTGCTCCATTTGTAGGAGGCCGAGGTCACGCGGTGCCATTACCCCTGGTCTCCGTGAGCTCGCCCTGAGGCCCGCCTGCCGGGTGCTGGCAGGTGCCTGTGCAAATGCACCAGGTGCTTAGAGAAAAGGGGTGTGAGCACAGGCCTGGTGGCTTGGCCAAAAGAGTGACATTGTGGTGGCTTTGTGTGCTTCCCCCCAAGGAATTTCAGAAGCTGTATCCCTTGGAGAACATCCCCTTGGCTCCTGACCCCCAGATCCCCGCTGGCCTTCCCCCCGTGGCCTACAATCCCTGGATGGACATCAGGCAGCGGGAGGACGTGCAGGCGTTAAACCTTAGTGTGCCCTATGGCCCGGTGCCCGTGGACTTCCAGGTACGGGAGACAGACCTGGGCAAGGCGTCGGCCCCTCCTGTGATAGAGCCCATGCCGCTTTTCTCAGCGGGCACTCCTTGCCCGTCACTGCTCGGCCCATCCTGTCTCACTGAGAGCTTCTCTGTGCGGGGCGTCTGGTGACGTGCGGGCTTGGGGTCGTCTCGGGGAGGTGCTGGGGCGGCCTCCCACTCAGTGTCTGCACTTCCACAGCGCGGGTCCTCTGAAGCTGTGCTGACTTGCTGGGTGTGGGCACGGGGTGCGGGTAGGGAAGAGGCCTGGGTGACCCTCAGTGACAGATGGGGGTGCTGTTCTGTCCAGGTGAGTTCCTCCGTGAGAGGGCGGGGCAGCTCTTGCACAGCCCAGCAAGCTCCTCTGCTGGTGCTTGCCCACCCTTCCGTGGCAGAAGCCCCACGGGCGCCCGTCACTCTGAGGGCGCGGCTTGGCTGGCAGGGCCTGGGCACAGACGGAGCCGGGACACCACGCAGGTGCCCGCCGGCTGAGACGTCTGGTGTCCATAGGCGACTCGGCGCCGGACTCCCTGGCGCCGGCCCTTGCCTGCGGAGACCTGCAGCCCTGCTCGGACGGGGGGCGGGGGGCGGCGCCCCGTCTGCTGCGGTCTCTGCTAACGTGAAAACTGACTTGCTTTAAAAAGGATTGGACTTCCAGACGTGCAGGTTGCGCCTGACCGCAGGCGCGGGGCGGCAGCGAGTGCTCGGGTCGGGTGAGACCCTCGAGGGCGTCAGCGGGGTGGCCGGGGAGGGCGCTCGGGAGCGCGGTGGGTGTGCTGGTCTCCGCCGTCGCACGCAGTCACCTTCCCTACCTGCTCTGGGTTTATAGCGGAAGATCCGCCAGAGCTACTTTGCGTCGGTTTCGTACGTGGATACCCAGGTGGGCCGCCTCCTGAGCGCTCTGGATGACCTGCGGCTGGCCGCCAGCACCATGGTCGTGCTCACCTCAGATCATGGTGAGTGTTGGGGGTTGCCTGGGGCCCCTGCCAGCCTCAGAGCTCTTCTGCATTCTGAACACAGGCGTGTTCTCTTCTGGGGATCAGCGGGCTGGGGGCTTCCGGTGCTGTTAGAATGACCCTCTTCGGCCTGGGACCTCTCCCCGGGAGCGAGGCCTCTGGGCCCGAGGAGCACCTCTGGTGTGCGGGTGATGGGTGCTGCTGGGGAGAACCTTGCGGTGACCTCTTTTCTTGGCAAACTCAGCAGCAGCTTCCGTTTGTGGGGGGAGCCCTTTCAAACCCGCTTCTCAGCCATTTCTAGGGTTGGAGGACGGTCAGCGCAGCCTGCAGACGCGGCCGTGCCCTCCCCCTGCCCTGCCAAGACCCTGGGCTTCTCCGCTGCTGGTCGCGCCTCGGGCGGTCTCCTTCTTTTTCCAAAAGTGGAAACATCTTTATTAATTTTAATTTGCACGTTTTTAAACATGCTCAAGAGTAGAGACTAAAACACCACCTCTTGCCCTGCCCCCCGATCTCCCAGCTCCCCGATCAGTCTTGCTCATCTCAGCCTGAGCTACTCCTGAATTTTTTTTAGGTCAGTCAGATTGCTCAGTTTTCCAAACAGTGTCTTAAAAACTTGGCTCTTTCGATACAGCCACACGCTTGTTATCACCCCTGGAACAGGGAAATGATTCCTCATCATCAGTCACCATCATCGACCTTAGACCTACTAAGTGCTCATTGGGAGGAGAAGGAATCTGTGGCGCATGTGATGGGGGACTGAGCCCCCTGCCCTTTGTCCCACTCACCCAGGACTTACCAGCCTGTGCTTGTGACGCGGCCCTGTCGTGCGTGTCGTGTCGTCCCGGTGCAAGGCAGCGTCCATTGCGCTGTGGGTGCTGTTTTGATGTTCCCACTTGCCAGAGATAGTCCTCCATGTTATTTCGTTGTATATGGAGGTGTCCCAATTTTTTGTTGCTTCCCTAATGACGGCCACACCCTGGTGACCCTTCTGCTTGGTGCCCAGTCTCCCGTGCCACTGCAGGCCACTGTGCCTGTGAAGGCAGACCCACTTGCAAGGTTTCTTTGCTTGGTGCAGCTGCACCTGCTTACAGGGGGCCCTTCACAAAGGGCTTGTCTCACAGCCAAACCCCAACAGCCTTCTCGAACCCACCATGGCAGGTTTTTGTGGCTTTGTTATTTTGTAACACAGAATGTTCTACATAGTTTCTGTCTTTTTTATTTTTTATATCAAAAAAGTGTGTGCAAACGTCCAAAGATTTGTGAATTTCCAACTTGGAGTGTTTCTTCTGTCTTTGGCAAGGGGTGTTTTAAATTAGTGTTAAGGATGGTTTTTAATGAAGGTCAAGGATGTGGGACCAAATACAGGTTTTTGTGTTATGGTGTGTCAAACACCACATGAGATCTCCCTGTGTTTTTTTAAAAAAATGTGGGTGATAGAATTTCACAGCCCACACACTCCAAAGCGAAAACCTGAGCTGTGGGCCTGGAGGCAGAGATGGGTGGGTGTGGGACAGGCAGTGGTTTGTGTGGCTGCCAGCCTCGGCACCCGCCTGGGCGCACGGCCTACTTGCTTGCTAGAATCGGTTCTTTTAGTTTGGGAATTCAATGTTTACTTTCCCTTTGGAGGTTTCCTTTCTCAGGACAAATGTCTTCCAAAAATGCGGTGTTCGGGGGAGAGCACCCTTTTTATGGCAATTCGAGAGGAAGTCTGCCTTCCTGCAGGTGACATGTTTTAGATACAGGATACAAAATGGCGTCCACAGTGAGCAGGCTGCCACGTCCTGCGCCATTTCCGGTCATTCTGTGCTGCTTTTCTGTACCAGGCTGGGCTCTAGGTGAACACGGAGAATGGGCCAAATACAGCAATTTTGACATCAGCACACGTGTGCCCCTGATGTTCTACGTGCCTGGACGGACGGCTCCGCTTCCAGAGGCAGGCCGGAGGCTTTTCCCTTATGTCGACCCTTTTGCTCCCATCTCGGAGTTGCTGGAGCCAGGTATGCACGCAGCTGTGGGCCCAGTGCTAGGCGGGACCGTGGCTGTCGAAGCCGCGTTCTCGGGCCGCAGCTGAGGGCCTGCCAGGCCCCCTCCTGCCCGTCGGCCGACCCTCCCTCCCTGAGCTGGCCTCCCTGGCGCCTCCCGGGCTCTGTGGCAGGGTGGAAGGGCAGGGCCTGAGTGGACATGGTGGCCCCTGTTCACAGGGAGCCTTGGACTGGGCAGGCCCCGAGGAGAGGCGGGGGCCCAGGGTGGGGAGTGCCTGCTCTGGGGCAGCAGGCTGGGCCGCACTGCCCGTTCCATTCCCTGCTCTCTGCTGGCTGGAACTCGCCGCTGTTCAAGGGCGTCTGTGGCCCTTTTGACAGCTCAGCACTCCAGCGGGCCACTAGACACAGAAAATTTTTTATTATCCTCTCTTGACAAATGTATTCATTTTTAAAAATTTCAAAACTAATATGTGTGGTAATAAAACCAAGCTGTACAGGAGCATCTGGAGATTGTCACGTGCTCTTGAGTCGCCCGCCCATCCCACTCGTGTCTGCAGAAGTCAGCACAGCGAGAAGTTCCCTGTGTACCTTTCTAGCATTTTACCAGGAAATTTTGTTTTCATTTCAGAGTACTTTATTTTTTTCCTGGAGTGTTGATTTGCCAGTCATTTACATAACTGTATAATTTAGGGAGTATAGGGTCACCCCTTCATATGTGCCCCTGCATCACTCACCCTTCCACCAGAGCTTCGGTAGGAGAGGGAGGAGGGGCAGGGAGGAAAAGTGTGGGCACCAGATCCTTAAGTTACCGAGTGGTTCCGCCTCTGCTTCCCAACAGTCAAAGGCACATTTCCTTTGACTTCCTGGGCTAGTCCTTCCAGTTTTTGAAAACAACAGCCTTCTCATCTGCAGGCGAAATCTGCGGGCTTTCTGCCTTGCTTCGCAAGGGCTCTCAGGCAGGCTGCTCATCCCGCTCTCTGTCTTCCAGAAAGCACCAGTGTGAGCTGGGCCCTCCAGCAAGGTCCCCTGGACGAGCTCCCCCCACCACCCAGGTGGCCTGCGTGGGTTCTTAGCGAGTGTCTGGGCTTTCAGTTCTGTTCATTGGTCTGAGTTTCTGTTTTTGGTCCAGTACCATACCGTTTTGATTACTGTTGCTGTGCAATATTGTTTGAAGCCAGGAAGTAGGATGCCTCCATTTTGTTTTCTTTTAAGCTTGTTTTAGCCATTCCAGACCTTTTGTGATTCCATATCAATTTGGTAATTGTTCTATTTCCTTAAAAAAGGTCACTGGTATTTTAATAGGTATTGCATTAAATCTATAAATTACTTTGGGTACTATAACATTTTAGTGATGTTAATTCTTCCATGAGCAACAGAATACTTTCCATTTCTTTGTATCTTCTTTTATTTCTTGTAACAATTTTATAGTTTTCATTGTACAGGTCCTTCACCTCCTTCATTAAGTTTATTTCCAGATATTTCATGTTTTTGGTGTGATTGTAAATGGAACCATAGTCCTTATTTCTCCGTCTTAATGTCACTGTGATTTGTGTATTGGTTTTATATCCTGCCACTTTACTGTATTCATTTATTAGTTCTGGAAGCTTTTTTTGTAGAATCTTTTGGTTTCTCTAAGTATATGAGCATGTTGGTTGCAAATAGTGACAGTTTCACTTGTTCTTTTCCAATTTGGATTCCTCTTATGTCTTTTTCTTGCCTGGCTAGGGCTTTCTTGCTTTGGCCAGGGCTCTCAGGATTATGCTGCGTAACAGTGGTGATAGTGGACATCCCTGTCTTGTTCCTGAAGCTAGTGGAACTCCTCCCCTTGCAGTGGCCACCAATCGTAGTTCTCAGACTTCCTGGGGAATTCCTGCGGCTGCGTAGCTGTAGTGAAGCATCTGGGTTTTCCTATGAGCGCATATTCATCTTTTCTTGTAGTTGTTGTTAAGGGAGAGGGTGATTCCAGCTTTTCTGTTCCACCGTGCCGTGGGTGGAGTGTTGCACTTACATTGACTCCTATTTGAATTCTTCTTGGCTCTAGCCCATCATTTTGGCCTTTCTGGATCTAAGTTTGCTTTATAGTGCCCAATTTTATTTCTGCACCTTTGCTTTTTGTTCGCTGTAAACTCTGTCTTCTCTTACATGACTGATAAAAGGTTAGCCACTTTTGAAGCTTGGTTATAGCCATTTGGTGACTGGAGAAGTCTTCTGACAGCTTGAGCATCCGCTTGGAATGTCTTCGGAGGTGCTCAGACTGGCATCAATTCATGTGATTGCACTGCCATCCTTTTTCAAATTTCGCTTCTGGCCCAGGTCTCTCCCCTGAACTTTGGCCTTGGATTTCAGCAGCCTGGCTCACGTGGCTGGTCTCACGTTCCCCCTCCCCCCTGCACTTTCGGTCTTATACCCTGAGCCTTTCCTTTGACACTCCGGCCTCAGGCCTCAGGCCACAGTATGGAGTTGCCCCCACTCTTTCTGTCTCCCCTACCCCATTTGTGATGTGCTGTCTGTCAGCAAGCCTGTCATTCTTCACTTGGGGTCTTCCCAGGCTGCTCCTCACCCCTCGCTGCCACCCCTGGGCCACACCGCCCGCCTCTCTGGCTAGTTACCGCAGCTTGCTACAGTCTCCTTGCTTTGCCCTTGGCCCCCAGAGATAGTCCTCCTCAAATGATCTTCTAAAACTGGAGCTTAGTCCTGTCACAGGCCTGCCCTGGCACCTCCCCCTCTACCTTCTCACTCTGAGGACAAGGCCGGATGTTATCTGGGCCCCCTTATCTCCCAGCCTCATCTCTTTATCAGCTTCTGGGCCAACTGTCTTGGACCGTGGCCCACAGTCTGGATTTATCCACCAGCTTCCTTGTTACAAGATTTGGGGTAAATGTTTTTGATTCATGTGCTGCACGTGAAGTCGGGGGCTCTGGCCACATGGCGTCGGGCACTCCTGGCAGCTGTGCTGTTCCTTGAGGTGCAGGCTCACTCACCTGGCTGCGCTGGCCTCGTCAGCCAGGTGTTGCCATGGTAAAGGTGTCTCTTTGAAACCTTCTTTCCTCTTTTCCCCCTTGCTAATCAAACATCTAGGAAATAAAATCGGGCTGTAGAAAATGCCAACTTTCAGAGATTCAGAAAAGCCAGGTCAGCGGTCCCAGGCCAAGGTCAGTGTGACCAGGAATCAATGCACAGGACAGGACTTGGACATGAGAGGTGGTTCGACCACGATGGCAGCGCGTGTACCCCTGTAAGGTGCAGCTGTCGTTCGCCGAAGCAGCAAGTGCTGCTTAGGACGTGGCGGAGCAGACACTGTTCAGCAGCACAGCCGTGGCATGGAATGGCTTCGTGCCCCCTCAAAGAATGAGACCTAGAATTACCATCTGCATCAGCAGTTCTGCTCTGAGGTGTAGACCCCACAGAACTGAAAGTGTCAAAGCAAAAGCTGTGTGTGATTGTCCGAATCGGCGCTGTTCGCCCTCGGCAGAAGGTGCAAGCACCCCGAGGGTGTGCTGACGGGCAAAGGGATAAGAAATGCTGCCCGTCACTGCGGTGGATGGAATATTACTTGGTCTTCAAAAGGAAGGAAACTCTGAGGCTGCTGCAACAGAGATGGACCTTGAGGACATGCTGAGTGACGTAGGCCAGACCCGGAAGGACACATACTCTGTGATTCCACTTACAGGAGGTCCTTAGAACGTCACATTCATAGAGACAGAAAGTGGAATGGTGGGTGCAGGGGCTGGGAGGAGTGGAGTGGGGGAGCAGTTGTTTAATGTGCACAGAGTTTCGGTTTTGCAAGATGCAGACTTTGAGAGCTGGATGTTGGTTCAGCGAGGTGAACACTCCGTGCCACTGACCTGTACCCTCAGAACATTTGGGGCGGTGGGCTCAATGTCCTCTGTAGTTTCCACAGTGGAGAAAGAGGGGGCCCAAGGCAGACGTGCAGAGGGGTAGCGCCAGGGCGACGCTGTGACACTTGGCGTCCCCTGTCCCTGAGCAGACATTTTACCCAGCGCTGCAGGCCTGATGCACGACCCTGCGACTACGCTGGCGTTCCCAGGTTTCAGACACTTTTGGAGAGTTCTCATAGGCAGAAGGCACCAGGCAGCGTCATTCCTACATTCTTGTGTGAACTTTGAACATAGGCAAAAAGCCAGAGTAGCTGTGCAGGCCCGATGAGGCTTCCGGGACGTAACCTGTTCTTTTGGGGGGCTTCTTCTTGCAGGCCGGCTGGTCCTGGACCCCGTGGAACTCGTCGCTCTCTTTCCCACGCTCGCGGGCCTTGCGGGGCTGCAGGTGCCGCCCCCCTGCCCCGTGCCCTCCTTTCACGTTGAGCTGTGCAGGGAAGGCCAGAGCCTGCTCAAGTATTTCCGATCGCCCGATGTGGAAGATGAGCGGGGCCACCTCGGTGGTCCCCGGGAGTCGATCGCCTACAGCCAGTACCCCCGGCCTGCGGACACTCCTCAGTGGAATTCGGACAAGCCGAGTTTAAAAGATATCAAGGTCATGGGTTACTCCATCCGCACCGTAGACTACAGGTACACCGTGTGGGTTAGCTTCGATCCCCAGGCGTTTCTAGCTAACTTTTCTGACGTCCATGCAGGGGAACTGTATTTTGTAGATTCCGACCCTTTGCAGGACCACAATGTATATAATGGCTCCCAAGGGGGGCTCTTCCCCTGTCACTGATGCCTTGGGTGTCCCTGCGCAGATGGCAGATACAGTGAACCCCTTCCAGCCGGTGGGAGGCGTTAGGCTGATGATCTGTAAATACCATTTCAGAAGCTGTCCAAGTGGTCGGCGGCCTCAGGACATGCAGCAGCCGAACCTTTGATTTACTCTTGATTGGTTTCCAATTGGCCGTTGAGGGCTGGGCTGAATCTTTCTCTTTTTTTTGTGACCAGCCCTCGCTTATTTATTGACTATGAATAAGTACCAAATGAATAAACTGAAATTGCCACGCCTTGAGATGCCAAGAGCACGTCAGCAACAAATAATTGTTGCACTGTACTCAACAAAGCACCGTACTCAACAAATAATCTGTTTGTGGAGTTCAGTACATTTCTGGTCACCAAACATCAAATTTGTTTGGACACCAAGTTCTTGGTTCTTTTGTTTATGGGTTATAGCCCAGTAGATTCAAAATATTATGTCAACATGTAATCCATGTTTCTTTTTAAAATGTAAAGTCAATCATGCAAGAAGCCAAGGCCCTTAAAAGTTTAAATTTTGTTTCTAAGATCTAAAATACTTTTTTCTAAGGCCGCAAAATTTAAAAATCCATAAATGAACTTCTTGAAATGGTGAATGTGCCGTTTTGACGTCAAATAATTGTGCCCAATAAACAGAAGGCGTGATGAGTGGGGAATTCACTGAGAAGCTTCCAGAGGTTTCTGGACCAACTATTCAGTTGGTGGCAAACAATATGACCCTGAATCCAAAGGCCAAGTACGGAAAGGCAGTCACAGCCAGTGCAAGCTGCTCACGGGCCTCACTGCCCACGTATGGGCCGGTCAGCCACGCCGGCACTCTCCCTTCAGTGACGGCTGGTTGCAGACAGCCATGTATCCAGGAAGCAAAAAAACACTCTGCTTGTCACTGCTGATTAATGACAGCGTTACTTTTGTTGCATTCTCAATTATTTTCAGGGTTGTGAGATCTTTGCATTACTGTCATATTAGGCAGTTTCCAACCCCCAGACTGTACTGCTGTGTTTCCTCAAGACGAAAGTAATCAGAAAGGTAGGATTAAGCTTAGACTATGTCATCTTGAAAGGGGTGGAATATTCACAACTCAAATTTGCAGCATGTAGAAGCCGGGCTGTTACCCACACTCACCAGAGTGCTGCACGCTCGCCAAACGCCCGTAGCCCTGTGTCAGCGTCAGTGATGTGTAGTCGTCCTCTCTGTGCAGTGCTGCTTCAGTGTTTAAAGGTAAATGCTTGTGAAAAAAATGCGGCAGATCGGATCAAGTTACTGCAGTGATTAGATGGTAAGGAGAAAAAGGCAAGATATTAAAAGACTACTTCATTCAGTTCAGCCAAATTTCAGATGGACTTTCGCTTATCAGCCTGCAGTGGGCGCTGTGGGGACACGCCCGTCCTCTGCGCAGTCGCGACTTTTGTTATCTTTGCTGCTTCGCATAACCTGTCTCCGACCCCACGGAGCTGCACAGCCTTTAGGGGAGGCCGCTGCCTGTGGCCATCCCCATTGCCCTGGAGCAGATTCCTTTATACAGCTTAGTTGACATCAAAACTAGCGACCCCAGCCCGATGCCGCCCAGCCCACCTCTGCGCTGGCGCCGGTCCCCTCCGTGCCTCTGCCCACAGAGACTTGTCCTGAGCGGGGCGAAGCGTGTCTGGTTTAAGGGTAAGCAGGGAGCTCACTCTGGCTTTCGGCCTCCCCCTCCTCCTGCTCCTCTCCATCGCCATGGCCCCTCGCACCTCTTCCCTAGTAGTCGACCGCCCCTCCGTTTCCCTCCCCTGCCCCTAAGGAATCCACGTGTCTTCCTGGAATCCCTCTTCGATCCTGCCCTTGAAACACCGTCAGTGCCTACTACTGGGTCTGCGCGACCTCCGCTGAGCAGTCAGAGTCTTCCCTGACTCCACAAAGCCCCTTTCCTCGGCTGACCAGCTTGGCTGGTCCCTCGCTTTCCTGGCCAGTCCGTCCTCCCTCCCACCCCTAGGCCATCCCCTCCTCTTCTTCACCCGTTCGCGGTCACGGCCATTCTTCACACCCCGCGCCCGTGCCCCCGCCTCCACGAGGCCAAGCATTTGTGACTCTAGATGGTGCCGAGCGAGGAGCGCCGCCCCAGCATCCTGTGGCCGCCTGACAGAAACCAAGTCTCTCATATAAAACTAATGTGATGGCGATGGAAAAACTGGAAGCGAAACACAGTAAAGGGTGAGAAAGCACGTCAGTACTTGACCCCACAGATAGTCACGTAATATCTTGTCTTTTTGGGGGTGTGAATTCCTCTGTTGTCTCTGTTGTATTCACACCATGTGCTTTGTCACACAGTTTTATGTTTCCTGCCCTCCCCACCCCGCTCTGCCGGCATCATAGGCTGTTATTACAAACTGTTATTACAAAGATACTTTATGCTGGTGGTAATATATTTTCTTGTGTGGCTTTATCATAACTTAACCTTTCTTCAGTTACTGGAAATTTCGATTGTGTACAGATTTTCAGAATTGCAAATAACGCTGTGATGAACAACTTTGTGCATAAAATATTTTTACGTTTCAGATGATTCCCTTGGGATAGCCTTTCAGTGCCAAATTGTCAAAAACTTTCCTGACTCCCCACACTGGTGCTGCCTTAGGGTAGTAAAACTAAAAATGTAAAACCACCAGGCATATAAATGAAATGCTAAAAACCATAACCCCATCCTCACGGCTACAGTGGGTGGGCACAGTATCTTGTTAGCGCTTCAAAACCTTGGTCTTTCTTTGTGATTGTGTGAATTGCTGAGGGCTCCCCCTACCTAAATTCACATGAGCCCCCCTTTCCTGTCAAACTTGGGATTGAATAAATACTCATTTTCCTTTGCTTTTTTTGTGGTTTGGTTTATACTAAATTGACCCTCTGTCTCCACCCTGTTAGCGCAGCAGGTAGGTGCATGTTATGGAAAATGGCGAGGAGGAAGAGACGCCGCTCTCCCGCACGTAACCCCTGCTGGCGTTGGTATTTCTTTCTGCTCTTTTTCTGCCCATGCGCGCGGGCACAGATCTGGGCGTTTTTCTTCTTAGGCTTGGGGCCTCACATCTTATTTTGTAAAGGCCCTCGTATCGTTGCAGAACTGAAGCCCGGCCCGTACCATCTCAGAGGCTGCTCCTGCCACCCAGCGGCGTTCGTGCCGTTCTCACGTGACTGGCATTTCTGTCAGCGCTTGCAACACATGCGCCTCCCTGCCGCCTTGTCCTCTTTATTTTTAAGAAACACGCTGCAGTTTAGCGTGCAGTTTACACAGTCGTGCTCAGAGACGCACCATCAACTGCCCATTTTCACCGTCGTCGTGTGTAGTGCTGGGGCGGAAGTCCATTCGCCCTGTCTGCAGCCCTCACCGCCCCCCGGCCCGTCCAGAACTTCATTTGGCAAAACTGAGACTTGGCAGCCATCAAGCAGCAGCTCCCCACTGCCCCGGCCCCGGCCGCCCCCAGACACCCGCTGTCTTGGAGTCCGGCTGCGCTGGCTACTTTGGGACTTGGCGCGTTTGCCTTTTGGCCATTGGCTCCTTTGTCATGTTCTCTGGGTTTGTCCTCGTTACAGCATGTGCCAGATTCTGCATCCCTTTAAACACTGGCTCTCTCCCCCGTGGCCAGGCCGCGCTCGCCTCACCGTCATCTCCTGAGGAGCACTTGGGTTCTCCCCACACTTGGGCTGGGGTGGTGTTGCTGTGAACCCGCGTGTGCGCCGTCTCTTCCTATCTGCTTTTAATTATTTGGGCTATAAACCCAGCCTCCGTGAATCTTTAGGGACTGGGAAAGTGAGGTGAAACGGGAGCACGGCGCCTCGAGGAGCCCCACTCTGGCTAGAGACGGCACGTTTTTTCTGGACGCTGGGAAGGCGGCTCTTCCCCACCTCGGGCATGCTCGCTGCCTCCTGCCAGGCTTGGGAGCCACGGGGTGGGTGTGCGTTCCCAGATGGGCTCATTCCCCTTCGTCGCCTCTCTTTGTCCACCCGGCAGATGAGTGCTCTGAGCAGTCTCCCGGACCCAGGCCGGCGTCAGTCCACTCGGACCCAGCCCTCCCCGGGGCGCTCTGCCCACCGTCTCCTTTGGCCTGGGGTGTGGCCCGTGGCTGCACTCGCTGAAGCCGAGTCCCTGCCTGCCCTGGGCACTTGGTTCCTTTCACTCTCCTGGGTGCTCTCTGTCTTCTGTGTACGAGAACTTGAAGCCGAGGGGTGCTCTCTGGTGACCGGGGTGTTCCCTTGTGGGTAAGAGCCCTCCCTGCCCGGGCTCCTGAAGCTCCTGTTGGTGCCTCTGCCCTTTGCCCACCCAGTGGGTAGACGCCATTCGCTGTGGTCCTCGGGCTCCATGAGGGCCAGTCTGGGCTGCTTGGGAAGGTTCTGGAGGAGCAGGGGCCAGGTGGGGGGAGCAGCGCCCCCTGTCAGCAGCCGACCGACTCGCGCTGGGATATCTGGCAGCTGCCAGGACCCTGAGTTAGGACGCGGAGAGCGGCGAAGGGTCGGGCTCAGCTGCTTTGGCTTTTTCCCCGCCTGTCAATGTCAAGGATCGAGATGTACGCAGGGGAGACTGTTCGGAGCAGGCCTCAGGCTGACATTTACAGACGCCCGGCCTGAATTTATTGTCGTTCCGGGGGTGTTTTGGAAGAGAACCTTTTGCAGGTGATTTGTATTCAAAACTCATCATTTACTTAACAGCTTTTATGAGTTCATCCCCTTCACGCTGTTGGGAAAGACACTTCTGTTTGTACTGCGCGGCCCGAGCGCCGTGAATGATTCGCGAGCTTGGCCGCCCTGGCCACAGAGCCCATCCTCACAGCTGTGTGGAGACAGCTTGCTGCTGCCTCAAACAGGCGAAGCCCTCTGATGGACTCCGACCCCGCAGTAGAGGTGTGCCCCTGAAGGGACCCAAGCCGTCCCCCATGTAGGAGAACAGGGCTGGCATCTCGGGGGGTTGGGCTGGAGGGTACAGAGGGGTCCAGTTCTTGATGGTCAGGAGCTGACTTTGAGCGCAGAAAAGCCCTAGTGGCAGCGAGCCATGTGACACCCCCAGGAGGCCGTGAGGATGTGGCTGACCCATTGGGTGGGCTTCTGTTTAGGGAACCCAGGGCAGCGGTAGCGCCTACTTCAAGGAGGGCCTCCCCTTTTTCTTAAAGCAGATGGGTGGGTTCCTGGGATCCCGATGGGAAAGCCTGACTTAAAAGGGCCTTGTCGGGCCTGTGTCTTCCCCCCTTCCCTTCTGTGTGGCGTTGCACGCAGGCTTGGGAGGCACGCGTCTCGTTTGCGGTGAAGCGAGTCCGTTGGAAACCACGCGTTTCCAGATGCACTGGACGGGCTGGAGGGAGTGGGTGAGTGAGCAGGTCAAGGATGGCCAATGTATTTCTTGGCTGCTTTATCTGTTGTCACGAGACACGAGGCACACGTGACAGACATGCGCAGTGAGGATCACTTTCTCTTTCATCGGATCTCAGCCACCCTGCACCCTGCAGATGCCAGCTCTGTGACCAGTGTCTTCGGAATATGTTGGAGAAGGACACGTAGCCGAACGGGAGGGCCTCAGCACCCAGGGGAGCAGGGGAGCTTCGCGGCCAATAGTTCAGAAAGGGACTTAGCGTGACGTCGCCTCAGGGCATGCGCAGGGCAGGTGGCCACTGCTCTGCCTTGCTCGGGGTCGGCCAGCACCTGCGCGGTCGCGTTCAGCTCAGGCCCCGAATGTCATGTGCGCAGCTGGGAGCCAGCGCGTCATGGGGGGGCCGCGGAGGAGGGTGTTTGACTCGGGAGCAGTGAGAGGAGGTTCCGGGGCGGGGGCACTAGCTGGAATCTCTGCCCGACCGTCATAGGCAGGAGAGCTGGTACATGCTCTGGAATGCAGCCGGGCCGAGTGGCGCTCGCACTGCAGGGAGACCGATGGCCCCTCGGGAGGGCTGGACTTTGTCACGTGGCTGTTGGGCGCAAGAGCCTCTCCCTGGCCGAGCGCTGTCACCCGAGGCGGGCCAGTAAGCATCGCCCAGGCCAGTGTTCTCAATGAGGGCGACTGGCAAGGTCTGGAGTCACTGTTGGTTGTCACACCTTGGGGTGGGGTGGGTGGTCGCTACTGGCATCAAGTGGAGAGATGATGCAACAGCCCTCAAGGCGGGTGCCCAAAGGCAACAGTGCCAGAGGGGACCGTTTGGGCGGGAAGAGCTGGTGCGACCGCCGCTGTCTCCAAGACGTCTGTGACCGTGACCAGGCCGCAGGGCTCAGCGAAGGGCAGACGCTGACCTTACAGGGAGGGCGGCTTCGCATGTGGCCTCAAACATGTCTTGGCTATTTTGAGGGCCAAGAGTTTCCAAATAAAGATGAAGATTTTCAAACGTCTCTAGCAGCAGCTGGTTGCATCTTGGTGTTGTCTCCTATAGAAGAGAACTCACGTCTCTGAAAGAAATCATCTAGCATTTCTCCCTTATTGGCACATATTTTCATATTCACCACAGAAAGATTAGAAAAACATAACAAAGGAAAGCAAATAACGCAACAGCACTGTGGACCTGGCCCCTCTCTGGACGCTGCGGGTCATGTTTCTATGTCTGTTTGGTTTTCTAGCACTTACTGCACAACTTGCTTTTCGATGGGCTTCCCCACCCCCAACTTTGTGTACACACGCACCTGAGGTGTTCTGTGGGAGCGTATGGCGCTGTGTCCAGAGCCCTCTGCGTTTCCTTCCTCTGTCAAGACTGCCAGTAGTATGACTGTCCCTGCCAAGGTCAGCAGCAGAGGGCCACTTTTCTCAGCCTTGACCTTCACGACGCCACGACTCTGCCAGCCTCAGGCCCTGGAGCGCCCTGCAGCCGCACGGGAGGCAGACACCCACCAGGCTCCTGGGCCTCACGCCTTTTGGCCCAGCCTGCGCCTGTCCAGTCTGTCCCCACCCGTCCCTTCTGTGCCAGCATCCGTCACCAGGCATGCCACCCCTGGCTAAGAGCTCCCCACGCTCCCTGCACACAGGCTAGCATGGTCTCGGCAAAGTGCACGTCTGATCGTGCCCCTGCCCTCTGCTCATGTCCCTGCCTCCACACTGCAGTGGTTTCCCATCAGCACATGGGCCGGCAGAACAGCCCGAGCCCCGCCGTGCGGGCTGGTGTGCGCGCTTCACGGTGGGGCCTCTGCCAGCATGCCACGTGCCGCACGCCTTGACCCAACCCTACTCCACCCACAGGGCCGTGGCCCTCCCTTCCCTGATGCCCCCCAGGGCCGGAGCCGGCGTGCCCCTGCCAGGCCTTGCGCCTCCGCGCCGCGGCACTTTACAGTTGTTTCTGCAGTGACTTCGTTTGTGTCTCATTCCCTGGGGACGTCTGTTTTGTACCAGTGCTGCCCAGTGCCCAGCTCACAGTAACAGCACAACCCACGTTTGTGGAACGCCACACAACCCTTACAACGGTGGTTCCCCTAAGCCCACGTTTTGGCGGCCCCCAGCCTTGTGTAAATATTAACACACCGCCAAAGGGTTCAGTTGTCGAAAAGGATTTTCTAGGTTAAAGCCACGCCGCGAGGACCCTTGTGATTTTGGCCGCTGTGGAACTCCCCCCGCTCGTGTTTCGGGTGAGTGGACGCTCACTTTCCCAGTGGCCCCTGGGGGCTAAAGAGCGCGCCTGTGGCCTTGCGCTAATGAGCAGACCTCGGCCTCCGCCACTTGGCGCAGCGGCGGCGGTCAGCAGGGTGCCCAGGCAACATGGCTGCGGCGTGCGGGCAGCAGCCAGGGCCCAGTGGTCGCCGGGCTCTTCCTGTGTGGTGGCTTAGGCCGTGGTGGCGGCGGCCAGCCGCCTGGGCACCTGTCCTGCCTGTTCTTGAGGCAGCACTGCAGCCTTCCCTGTGATTCTCCGTGTCACTCTCCACAAACCCCCACGCCTCTTCTGCTGAGGTTCACACGCGTCAGCCAAGCAGCTCGAGCCCCCGACTCAGGCAGACACGGGGTCACTTCCCAATGACCTAGTTCTGAGGAAGGGACACGCTGGACTCGTTCCTCTGTGCTCAGCTGCTGAGCCACGCACGTTTTAGCCCTTACGTGTTTGCCAAATGAAGAAGAGACTTTAAAAGAGTTGGAGGAACACAGGGCACCATAGCTACGCCTGGAGAGCCGAGTTTGAGGACCCCCACACAGCTCCTTCTAGAGGGGGGGCTGATGGCGGGAGGAGACGCTGCTCAGCCGGGACTCCCCGCCAGCGAAGGGGAAGCGGCGCGGTTAGAGCCAAGGCCGCCACGTCTCTGTGTCATGGCCGCCTCCAGGTGCAGGTCTCCGGAGCAGCCCCGCGAGGACGGTGCTCTGGGCGATGACCCCGCCTGGGTCTCCCCACCCATGAGGTGGGTTTCAGCCGAATTGATGTACAGATGGGCCAACCAGTGCTACGGAGCAGCCCAAGTTCATCTGTGAGGCTGGTGATGCCCGCCCATTTGGAAAATTGCCTTTGTCTGTAACTGGCAGGTGTGTGTGTGTGTGTGTGTGTGTGTGTGTGTGTGTGTGTGTGTGTGAGAGAGAGAGAGAGAGAGAGAGAGAGAGAGATATGCCAGTTTCTCCGTGCCAGATTTTCCATTTCCCTTTATCCTGTGTACTGCTTTCCAATCAAAGGAAAACTGTGCCACAGAATCTCGCCCTGAGCTACACAGATGAAAAGGAGCAGAGCAGGGGAGGGAGCGTGTTTTCAACGATGTGTGGGAGGTGCGGCCCTTGCTAGGAAATGCAGAGACCCACCAGGCTGCAGGTAAAAGGCAATGGGAGGGCTTGGCAGGAGGCCTTTGACCTTCCCTCCCACCCAGCGATCCACTTCAGCTTAGCCAACTGGCAGCATAAGAACCAGTTTGGGGCCCAACACTGTCTCGTTCTATTTAAAGGTTTTTCCTTTTTACGATTCCATTGCCACGGCCTGAGAGTTAAAGAAAAGCATTTGCAAAGCTCCATCCCTTAGGAAGAGGACATCTGTAAAACTGGGTCAGCAGATCTGTTACCCGTTGGCATGGAAGGTGAGGTAACCCCGCCCCGGGGACCCCGGGAAGGAAGGACTCTGCTTCCACGTGGCGCACTGGGACTTGCGCCCTCAGCCAAGATCGAGTCCCGCAGCCCCGCCCCCTGCCGGCGGCGTCGCGCTCCTCTCGCCCGGCCTGGCCGCAGCGCGTGGTTCCTCCGGAGGCCACTGGAGGCCGCCGTGGCACCAAGAATGCGCGGGGCGGCCGGCTGGGGGAGCGGGCGTCTCCCGGAGGAAGGGCCGTCGCCCCGCACACGTCGGCTGTTCTCCAGTGCTGCTCCGGGGGTTTTAAAGACACTGTTATGAATTAACGAGAAGAAAAGACCCGGCAGCTGAAGCGCGGTCGCCAGCCCCTGCGGCTGTTTTCTGACTGCGTGCTATGTGCATCCAGCCCCTGCTTCCTCGGGGGTGAACACGCCCCCAGCAGGAACCGCGGAGGAAGAGACTCCTTAGCTGCAGCCTGTGGCCTTATCCCCAAATACTTCTGCCAAGCTGGCTGTGACAGTTTTCCCCAGCAACCAGTACTGGGGGCAGGTGCCAGCCACCACGTGGCGGGGCATAGGGCGGCCTGCTCGAACCCGACACGCCCGGCTCACTGAGCGCCCCGCGCGGGCCGGGGCCAGAGTTGACGATCTCGCGTGGTTCACCACAGAGTGCTGTTTCACCGGCCGCTCTGGCTAGTCCCCAGCACGGGCAGGGCTCTCGGGTGGGCAGCAGTGGGCTGCGGCTGGGGGGTCGGGGCTGAAGCCGGTGGGGTTTTCATCCAAGGCGGGGCGTGGGCAGGGGTGCCAGCGCTACTTCTGTGGGTGAGGAGCAAGCGCGCCCTCGGCAGCGCGTAAGAAGCAACTTGCGCACCGCCAAGCAGCGAGTGGAAGCATCTGCTGTTCCCTGCCGTGCTGCTGCCGGGCCCCAACCCCAGCAGGCACACCCGCTTGGGGACTTTCTTCGCAGCCCGGCTCAACAGCCCTGCTCAGCTCCACCGACTTCCACCGCGGGCACCCCAGGCCCTGGAAGGCAGGCCCAGCAGATGTCTGGTTCTGCTGCACCACCCCCACCGCAAGACACCCTCAATCCTCGCGACAGCCCATGGGGCACACCCCTCCCTAGCCGCCTCCCCCATCACTTTTGCAGCCACATTTCTGGGTTTAGTTTTATGCGTCCCTGTGTTTTCCTAAAGGCCACATAGGAGCACCCCCCCATTTGCCCTTCTCCTTTGACTTATGCCACTGAGCGCCGCCCCCCCCCAGCTACATCCATGTTGTCGCAACCGGCGACATTTCATCTTTTTATGTGAAAATTGTGTATAGGCCACATCTTTGTCTACTCATCTGTCGCCGACACTTAGGTTATTTCCACAGCTTGCCCATTGGACACAGCTTGTGGGGACACGGGCGGGCAGGTCCCCCTCCACAAGGGCACTGCTGCTTCTTCCGGCAGGCACCTGGCCACTTGCTGGGTCTGTTTTCAATCTTTTTTTTTTTAAAGATTTATTTATTGATACATACAGCTGGGGTACAGGCCAGAGGTGTGGAGTGGCGAGAGGCTTCACCAGAGACGGAGCGGGGAGCAGAAGAGGCAGATCAGAAGTACACTGCTGAGGGGAGCAGCGGGCAAGGCAGGAGGGGTCTGCCGCACCATGTGGGAATCTCCCCGGCCGGGCATCGAACTCACATCGCTGCTGCCGACAGCTCCACAGCGCAGCGCTCAACCGCTGCGCCACCAGGGAGGCCCCTTGTTTTCAATCTTTTGAGAAAAGTATTTCTTGCCTCACTTTGTGATACTGCTTGAGAGTTTATAAGAGAAACCACAGAGGACAGAGGGTGGGCCCTAATTTTGGAGTGTAAATTTGGACTTGCCTTTGACTAGCTGTGTGGCCTTAGGTAACGGCAGTAACCTCTGCGAGCTTTAATCCGTCTCCTCAGGGGTAGCAGGCCTGACTCGTCCTGCCCCCTCACTGGGTTGTCCTCAGGATCTGCCGGACCAGGCGCACGGCAAGATGGTCCCGGCCGCGAGCATCAGCACACGCGCCCCTGCATTTGACAGCCCCTTCACCTTGAGTGCGCCACCCAGGGGCGTCGGCAGCGATGCTGATACTAGGACCCTAACCCTTGGTGCGGGTGGCTCCTGGCTCCTGTCTCACCGCTCATGACCTGTCATGGCAAGAAGACAGTAAGGGAAGCAGAGGTTCTCCATGGAGCTGTGCAGACGGGTAGAAGGAAAGGAGTTCTGGAGCCCTCGGTGGCTTTTTTTAGGCTTCTTATTACATCTTCCTTGCGAGGCAGCCAGTTACAAGGCAGGTAGGCTGCCGGGGGGCCAGGAGGCTGGCAGGCCTCCCAGCCCCTGGCAAATCTTCACTCTTTCTGGGCTCTCAGGCGGCGTCTCAGTGCCCCTCTGCCGCACCCCACACGGCCCTCTGCTCCACGCTCTGTTCTCTGCTGCTTCTGCTGCTGCTTGTAAGCCCAGTCTCTGGCCCAGGTGCGCCCACTCACGCAGGCCCACGCCCCACTCCAGGTGCCGCCATCAGGCACGCGTGTAGGCCTGCAGGGGTCCATCATGGAGGGGAGGGCGGAAAACCTGACAGTTCTCACCCTACAGCCTCTTCAAAGTGACCTTGGCCAAGAATGTGGTCACAGGCCAGGAGCTCAACCGTTCCCACAGGGAGTTGGGTGCCTCGGCGGCTTGGCTAGTTCCCAGCATCCTTGCCTTGCCTGTGCCACTCTCCTGGCAGGACAGCAGGTCAGGGGTGGGTGTGAGGCGCAGGGGCCTTGTTGGCTAAAGTATTTCCACTCGCGAGGGCTCCACCATCTCCGCCACCCTCTCCACTTAACCTGCAGCCCGGGGCCCCTCCCCGCTTCCCTTGCCCTCGATGCGCAGCACCTGTGCGGACTGCGCCCGGGCCAGAGTGCACGGGCTACTTCCTCCTCGTGCTGGCGCCGCGCGCCCCCAGGCAGGGCCCAGACCAGCGCCCTGCCTCAGGAGAGCTGGGAGCGGTCCCTGCCACAGCTCCTGCGGCTGCTCCTACCTGCTGCGGTTACCCGCTCTGCCAGTTTATGTTGCCACGCCACGCACCCCAGTCGGTGACCTGGGTTCTGGAGCAGAACAGAAGCTGCTACATCTGTAAGTACTTCGGCAAATATTTGCTGAGCTCTAGGCTCGTGGGGGTGGGGGTGGGGCTCGAGGCTAGCAGGACCAGTTTTTGGCATTTCTTCGTTTTTTGGCCATTTTCCCTAAAGGCTGCTGGGCCTAGAGGTGCCATTCCCTCCTCTGTCCCTGTCCTTGGCACAGCACGGCCTGCTCTTAGCCAGGCAGGAGCCTGGGCCTGGTGGCTCAGCTGCAGGTGGAACGTCAGACTTGCGCCCTGGGTCCAACATTTCTGTTCCTGCTCTGAGCTCTGGGGTATAGCTATTCTGGGGATCCTCTGTAGGGCCTGTAGCCTATGGTGGAGTGGCTGGATGGCCCAGTGGACGGCAGCTTTGGGGAGCAGGCCTGGCCCGAGGCAGGCCCGCAGCCCTCCCCCAGCCGGAAGGCAGGGCATGAGGGCTGGAAGGCGCCCGCTGCTGTCCCAGAAGGCCGCTCTGGGTCTCTTCTTGCTCGCCAGACCCTGCTGACGGCGAGATACTGGGGGCAGAGAACATTTCCGAGGTGCGGCCGAGCCTGGAACAGTCGGCACACACAATCTGCCACGGACACAGGAAGGGGAGTTCGAGGCCTAGTCTTCATTCCGGAACAGTGGCAGTGACAACACAGGGCTTCTAGTCTGAGCTCTACCTCTTAGTAGTTTGTCACTTGAACAAGTTGCTTAGTCATATGTGGCGTGTTTATGTGTGCACTTGTGTGTGTATATGTGTGTGGAGTGTATATGTACATGGAACGAGAGCGGGGCCTGTGGGGTAAGGACTCGGGCAGGCAAGTCAGGAATTGACACAGTAGGCCAGCGGCAGGGAGACCCGGGGAGGAGGGATGTTGCTGCTCAAGTCTGGAGCAAAACTCCTTCCTCTTTAGGGGCCTCAGTCTTTTTCTCTTAACACTTTGTGTGCCGGTGCCCTTTAAATTTCCCAGCCCTTGGGGCCGGCCATTTTCTGTGCCACCACATGAATGGTAGAAGCATTCAGTAAAACACACACAGCTCCTGAACTACTGGATATTAAAAAAACTGTCATATCTCTCATAAAACACCTTACACTTGCACCAAAACAATGTGTAAAGCTTCTAGACTGAGTACGATCCAAGAAATAGCTCCTAATAGTTCCAAATAAATCCACCGTGGCATGAAAAACCAGAGACTAGATGAACACATATTAATATGTGAGTGGCCACCTGATACTGGTGACAAAAACACGTACTAATACGTGAGCGGACCACAAAGTGTTAAGGCCTTCAACCTATTGGTGCGCCCCCCCCCCCCGAAGGAGACTAATCTGCTTGACTCAGAGTCTCAGAGTCTACTGATTTGAAAGTTACTTACATCTAAAAACACCTTTGTAGAACATGGAGACGGGTGTTTGCCCAAACAGCTGGGCACCGTGGCCTAGCTAGGTTGACCTGTAAAAGGCTGTCACACAGGTGGTCTCTGGAAACGCCCAGAGAGCGTGAGGGAAAGCCCACAGAAAAGCATGTTTGGTCTAGGAGCAAGTTGCTGCGAGGACTGCAGGGGCTTAATTCCTTCTCGGTGTCCCTCACTGAGAATTTGTCAAATGAGAAGCTATGAAAATGAAAGTACTGGAATTTTAGTCCTTACAAATGAGGTATCATTAATTATTTAATTATGAAGCTACAACTTTTAATTAACCTACATACTCTAGTTCTTAACTATTATGTTTAATTAAGATCATCCTGCTGGGTGCCATGTCCGCCTAATTCCAGTTCAACTTTCTGGTTTTGAGAGAACGTCGTACTTCCCGGGAGGTCTTCTCTGCCCGCCTGAGTGGGCCAGGTCCCAACGCCTATCCACTCAAAGCAGCCTGTTCTTTTCCTTGACAAAAAAAATAGCTCCCTGAAGGAAGGAATCCTGTCTTTCTTGCCCATGATTGACACCCCAACACAATTACAGAGAGCCTGAACCATAGTAGGTGCTCAATAAATATTTGGTCCCCCAAATTAAGGAAATAATGTGGCAGAAATATTTCTTGGAATTCATTACAAATTGGTGACTGGTGCAAAGTACATTGGTAATCACCAACCTGGCGTCAGGAAGTATCTGTGGGAACTGCTTTAATGATGGGATGATGGTGACTTCTTATCAGCTCGGTGATTGTTGATAAAGAAACGGGGTCTCCAGAGCACTTGAGGAAAACTATTTCCTAAAGTCAATCGTCTGACCCTGCAAGGTATGTTTACAGGGCTCATTTCCTTCAAAAATCCCTTATCAAAAATAGTCTGTGTCAGTCTGTCTGAGCTGGGTGATGTGGCAATAGCTACTGGTGTGATGTACCTGAGTTCGATTTCTCACTCACACAATTTCATCAACGCTGGTCAGCAGGGACCTTGCTTCTCTCGGTCACACGGGGATGCAGGCTGGTGGTGTGTCCCTTGTGGACATTTGCTTCGCTGTTACCAGGGCAGCAGCAAGGGACACTGAGTATACCGTTCACGTGGCCACTGAAGTCACATTGGCACGGGGTCAGTGGGTCCATATCTAAGATATGTACAAAACTCATACAAATCACCTAATTGAAAATGGGCAAAGAACCTGAATAGACATTTTTCCAGAAATGCAAATAGCCAATGCCAATGGGTGGACGAGAGGGAGCTCACCATCTCTGAGCCTCAGGGAAACCCAAGTCAAAGCTATGTTGCGACATCACATCACACCTGTTAGGGTGGCCGCTATCAAAAAGCCAAAGCCCAACATGCTGTCCAGGACGTGGCCAAGAGGGAACCCATTGCCTGGTCAGGGGGTATGTAACCGGCTGCTGTGGTTCTGAAAGCAGTATGGAGCGTCATCAAAAAATGACATCTAGAGTTACTGCAATTCAGCAATCCCGGGTCGGGGTGTAGACGAAGGAGGGGGAATCACTTTTGAGAGGTGGCTGCTCCCTGTCTTCGTTGCAGCCTTATTCATTATAGCAAGAGCTGGAAACAACCTGATGTCTGTCGAATGAATGGATTAAAGAAATGTGATTACACACACGCGTGCACACACACGTACGTGCATGCAGAGGAATATCATTCAGCCTTTAAAAAGAAGGAAACCCTGCCATTTGTGACAACATGAGGAACCTGGAGGATGTCATGCTGAGTGAGATAAGCCAGACAGAAAGACAAATGCCACACGATCTCATTTATATGTGGAGTCTAAAAAACAGTCAAAATCCTAGAAACAGATGGTAGAATGGTGGGTACCAGAGGCTGGGGCTTGAGGAAAAATGAAGATTTTTTAAAAAAAGGAACTGAAGGGTGTGATCCTAACCCTCCCAGTCATACACAGTGTTGTCAACTGATGTTCACTCAATGACAAATTAAAAAAAGAAAACAGATTTCTACCTAATAAAAACCAAACAAATGAAGGAAGGGGTCTCGGGCATGTGTGTTGACGGCCGCTCTTCCTTCCCCAGAACTGTGTGGTTAGAAATAGCTAAGATAGTAAGTTTTATGTTATGTGTATTTTATCATAATAAAAAACAGAAAAGAAAAAATATCAAAACATTTCCCGGGGGAAAAATGTGTATTTTGAATGTGAAAAATCTGCTGGGTGTATCCATACTCAAACGCTTAGCGCCATTTAGAACAATGGACGCTTCGTGAGGCTGCCTCGCACCGACTGTCAAAGTGTTGCAATGCAAAACCAAATTAAATCCTCTTGTTTTAAAAAAGTAGAGTCCGAAGAAGTTAAACTCCAAAATTGGAATAGCTGCTCTTCGGAAATGAAAGTTGGAAACTTAGAATTTTTTTTTTTAGCATCTGAGGGAGAAATTACAATGTTTTATTTGTATGTGTGTTTTCAAATGAGGGATCTGAGGTTTTCTCTGTCTCGTCAGAGCTGGAGCTCTCTGCGTGTGGGCAAGTGTTTGGCATAGATCTGCTCTCCCTGCCCTCCTTCACCTCTATGGCGCCAGCATTATTGTATGAAATTTTTTCTAATAGAATCCTAGATCGTTTAATCGGTGTAGATTACATTTATTATGTTGCGTTATACTGCCATGTTATTTCAATAAAAGTAAAATAGGGGGAAAAATAGTGACCAACCATGCAGCTCTCTGGGGCCACAGCTGGGACTGGGATCCTCGCTAATTTCCTTTTTCCTGAGGTCACCTCAGTTGACAACGCTGTGTGGTTTCGGGTATACAGCTTCTTACCTCAGCAACTACCTTTCACCCCACAACCACCGTGCATGTGCAGTCACCACCCCCACCCACCAGTCTCTGGTCCCTCCCCTCCCCCCGGCAGCCACTATTCTGTTGTCAGGGTGGAAGGGTTTGCTTTTCTTTTTGTGTTCATTTGCTTTTTTCTCCTTTATAGTGCACTGTTTTCCTAGTCGGCTCCATTTCATCCACAGGAGTCCCGGATGTCTGAGTAGCGAGGTGTCAGTCTTACATAATATGCCTTTGTATAGAGCGTGTTATGGTGAGCGATCTGATAGAGTTATCAGTTATGGATGGAGTTTATTGTTTTTTCTCAGCCTGAAGAGCAGGAAGAAGATCCTAGAATTATGTCTTTTTTTATTTTTATTTTTTTTACTGTGGGTCACTGGGTGAATGGTGGGGCCATTCTATGACACAGAAAAAGGAAAGAGCAGCTTTAGGGGGCAAGATGACGATGTTATGAGCGCACTGAGTTTGAGGTCCCTGTGGAACGTGTTGGTGGAGCTATTCCACAGCTCATTAGAAAATATTTGTCAGGAAGATCACATTCATCTACATGATCGTTGGTACTCCCTACTGTGACTCCCATGTGACAAATAAGTTGTATTATTTCAGTTTGAGGGATAAGGAAAATAAACAGTTTAAGTCCAGAGAAAGGAGAATCAAGGGGAGGGGAAGTAGAACCTACCTTGGGGGTGTGTGTGAATTAAGCGAAGAACTTGCATGTATCTGTAACGGACCACACCGCCCTGAGGAGTTGGGTCTTTATCCAAAGTGTGAGGACTCCATGGGATGTTGTGTGGATGTTTTACATAGTGACCAGGTATGAATTTTCAGTAGGTCCCTTTGACTGCAGAGTGGAACATAAATTGGAAGGGGAGTTGAAATGGGTGAAGAGAGACTCGAGCTAGTGAGAGGGTGCACGTGACGGCGGGACAGAGGTGGAGGAATGGCTTTAAAATTGTGAGGGGGTAAAATAAGCACTGTTGATTCAATGTGGAGGATAAAAGGAAGTTCTTTATTTGTCCTGCAATGCCTTTGTAGTGCTTTGCCTTTTATTTCTTCTTTTATTCACTGAAAAGCCTCTGCTCTTTGCTGGCTACTGTGCAGACACCATCTTTCAGGAACTGTGCTCCATACAGCTGGGGAAACAGGGAGGTGTTTGCGCTCAGTCCAGTGGTAGAAAGTGGTTCTGTGGTTATGGCCTCAGCCAATTACGTCATAACAGCAACATCTATCGCGTGTTTGTGATTCCAGTGATTATTCCGCCACATGTTGCCATTTGTGACTCTGATGGAGGCACTGAAGGTTGGTTCCTGGGAAGGAACCCCCAATTTCCCACCCTTCCCGAGTGAGAGACCAGGGCCCTGAAAAGGCTGTTGTGCCTTTTCCTTCTTTATCTCAAGAGCACCCTGCAGATACTAGCCTTCTGCCACACTCTCGACTAAATCCTGATGGAATGAAGAGCATTCATTTCCATAACTCCTTGTGGATCTGAGGCCTCTGTTCTGGGCCTCCCAGCAATAGCAGACTCCTTGTGTGGATTCTGGACACTCACTGGCCCAGCTGCTGAAAGTTCTCGTTATCCGGCTCTCCCTGTCCCTCCCTGCCCACCTCCTCACAGCTCTGCTTTCTCCCGCTTCCCCTCAATATCCAGAAACTTTGATATTTCGAAATTCCTAGTCGTGAGGTTTGGTGGCAACCAGTCTGAGGTGGAATCAACCCAGTCACCTCAAGGGGAAAGCATTTTCTGTAAAAAACTTTTAGATTTTCAAAGGAATCGTTACAGTTCTTTGCATTGCACACATCACAAATTTACATCTTCAAAAGTTTGAAAACGTCAACACCTCAGGAAAACACAGTGTGAAAAAAGTGGTTGCTGCTCACCTGAAGCAGCAGTGCTCCCGAGAAAATTGTCTCCTGGACTTGGCCATCTTTAGACTTGAGTGTCTGTGACCTGACTGGGGCCATCTTCAAACTTCTGGGCTTCCCGGAACAGAAAGGGCCAGCACATTCCCTGAATTAGGCTGGTGGTAAAAGCAGAAACTTGTTTCAACAGAAAGTCGACAATGAAGCTGTTGTGTTCCACTGGAGTGGGACAGGGTTGTGGAGCTCGGCTTCCCGCCGTGGGCGACACCGTCCCTGGGCCTCCTCTCCAGCCCAGGCCCGCTGAGAGGGCGGTCAGCATTCCACAGGTATTTCCCGAGGGCCCCTCAGCGCTCCTTCTCAACGTGCGCATTCATGGCCAGGTCATTTATCCTGCCTGCCACCTTGGGCTGATGAAAATGTTACTTTGACATATGGCTGGAGCACTTCCTCAGAAAGTTGGGGACCCCGAGTGTGTTCCACTCCTAACGTTCTTCATGGAAAAGTTTTCATTGTTTATAGTCTGTGAAGTTTGGATGGCAGCCAAGGCCGAAGCCGAGAGGAAGGCTTTCTCTGTGGGGTTTTGCTGGCATTCACCACCATGACAAATAGGTGATGTATCAGTGTATTTGACTTTATATAAAGCTTTCTTTGTCCACTAGGACATCTGTGTGGTTTGCAGGTTCATACATTGTTCTCTGCTGTTAATTGGCGATCGTGCTCACTTAATTGTTATGAGGTTCACGTTGCTCCTTTCGGAGCCCTCATACATCAATCATCTGGTCAAGGAACACTGGGCTTTTCTGGATTGCGAAAAACTAGCCTTCTGCCGCATGTCTCCTCTCATTTCTGGAAGATGAGTCAGCCCCACTAAGACTCAGCAGGACAGAAAACACAAACTTACCTGAGGAGTGAGGAATTGGCAGCAAATAATGGAATTATTTTACTTGCACGACTGCTGTTGTGTTCTTGCTTCTGTTTGAATTATAACTGAGAGAAGTGGTAAGATCTTTTCTGAGACACTTCAGAAACAGTAGAAGTGGTCACGCTGCTGGGCCCGGCACCTAGCGATGCAGTCGAGAACGGCTGGGCACACTGGGCAGGCTTTCTCAAGCGCGACTTTTGGCTTGGGTCACTATAGTCTAGAGCGCTGTTTTTGCTTTATCACTTACAGTTGCTGGTTTACTATAAAGGACACAACTCAGGAACAGCCAATGGGAGACAAGCACAGGGCCGGGCATTGGGGTGGGGGCAGCAGGCCCCTCCCAGGGCCTCTAAGTGCTCACCAGTTGCGAGCTAGAGGAGTGCTTTTGAGCCTTTTTTGGGCCGTGGGCCACTTTGAGACTCTGAAATGACCTTTGGTTTACTTCACCTCCCCCACGTGCTCACATATTTATACATAGAATTTCAAGTTCACTGAACTTCTGGAGACCAATCTTAAAATAATATGGACCCCAGCTTAAGAACTCCAGTTGTGGAATCTGGTTTTGGGTTTTGAACTGCCTCAGGGTGCCCCAAATGGGGAGATACTCAAGTCAACTGAAACAGCAGACAGTGATGGATAAAGCCAAACATTAAAAAACCTACAACTAGGCCTTTCTCCTTCCAGGAGCCAGAGTGATTTTCACTGCCTCCTGTAGTACTAGGAATTTGAAAGAAAACTAGAAGGAGCTTCTGGAAATTTGCTGTTGTTTGTGGCAGACATGTTTCCTTTCTTTCTCCCCTAGCCCTGCCCTAGAGCTGCACTTGAGACAGGAGGGGACTGCAAGGGTCGAGCCTGATAAGTTCCCGGGTTTAACCCCCTACTAGGGTTTTTACATAGCCAGGGAGACTGTGCTTCACCATTTCTCCCAAGCAACTGATTCACAGAACATACATGTTTATTTTAACGTGTGTTGATACCACAGACCAAATTTCTAGACTCTTTGCCAAAAACCCATCTGTACAATGTGGCTTCCTCATTTGCATATTCAAGGTAGCCTGCAGAATGCAGCAGTTGAATGCCAGCTTTAAGGGGGGGTGGTCCTTGGCCTCTTGAAATACTGATATTTGGGGGTTCTCTGGTATCTAGAAACATCCTCATTGACTTATGTGACCTAGGACGGTAGAAGGACACCTTCCTAAGCCAACGTGAAGACTGGTTGAACTTGGGGATGGCTACCTAGGAGAACTGGCCCCTCATGGTAGCGCTGCTATGAGATGTCTGTCTCTGCAGCCTCACCTGTATCTACATGTGCACTACACGTACGCACGGTGTGTATATACAATACTATACCTCCAGGTCCGGCTCTCACTCACCAGCTTGTGAATCGGTCATCTGGAAAGATAAGTATCTCAGAACAGTTATTACTTCCCTGTCAAAAGTTTGACAGTTGAGCTGAGCTAATATTTCCAACAATAAGAGCAAAATGCTGCAGACCAATGGCTGGTTCTCCGCGAGAGGCATGTCCGAGCACAGAGCGCTGCTCCCCGGGCACTGCCTTGTGTTTTCATTCCTTGGACTAGCCTTACACCTCATAAATCTGTCAGTCATTTCAAATAAAATTTCTGTTTGTGTTGGGCAAACCATTTCCAGAATTTTCTATGAATGATCTGGCAAGTGGGCGAGACAATGAAGACCGTATTCCACATTGAAATTAGGAGAGAAAATGAGTTTTTATCTTTACTGATCGTTTCTTTGCTACCTCTAATGCTGCACACCTATTAAAAAGCTAGTGTCACATTTCCTTCAGTTTGGAGAATTTAAGTTGAATCTTCTCATTTGGGTTGCCATCTGGTGTGCTACTAACAGTCTCAGAGAGTAAGAGGCCATCTGTTAATACTTTTTCCAGGAAGCTTTTTATAGAGCAGTGAAGTGGCAACTCTCAAAAACACATTGTAATGACTTACAAGATCTTGGGTATATGTACAAGTTGAGCTGATATTTTATTTCTACCAGCAGTACTTTCTTCTATTGAGGAGAGACAGAGGAACCAATAAATACAGCATATTCGCATGCAAAAGAAAGGTTATCTCTGCTATGTGGGGAGCCATGAGGTTAACAAGGAATTGGTCTTAGTATATGTGAAAAGGACGACTGCAAGTACATACTGAGAATTCCTAATAACGATGACGATGTTGATAGTCATTTACCGAACACACGACGATACAGCCACTGACGTCCATTGTTTGACACTCTACTTACGTAACCCTGAGAATCAGTGGCTCTTCCTATGCGAGCTACAGATGAGAGAGCATCAGTGTTCAGAGGGATCAGCTCTCCAGCCGCACTGTTAGTTACGAGCTACCCTTGCTCACTGGCCCAGCAGAGTTACAACAGGCCCCGTCTCGTGACCGGATGGATATCAGCAATTGAACTTCCACTTACTAGAAATAAAGGTTTAGATAAATTTGATCCGGGACAACTGACAATTTGGATAATAACAATATGAATAAACAACAATATGGATTAACATAACTTGGATTTTGCTAGAAATACAAATAACCCCCAAATCTCTGTGGCTCAGCTGCACGCTTGACACCCCGAGACGTTCAGTGGGAGAACGATCCTTCACAGCCTTGGGCGACAGCAAACACGAGGGCCGCTCCTTGCGCAAACACTGGCCAGTGCAAATGGGAAGATTCACGTTAAAGTCTCTAAACGTGTTGAAGAATTTGAATCTTGCCATGTGGATACCCAGGAGGAGAACCAGAATCTGAACAGGCCTCTTTTCTCTTCAGTGTCTATCAGATTTCCATCAGATTTTCGGCTCGGTGTCTATCAGATTTTGGATGTACAGCCTATCAATGGCAGAGGGCACAGCTATACAGATTATTCCATATCTTTTTCATCTGATTGGAGCTTCCTGCGGAAATTATTTCAAATCATACAATTTTCTTTTCCCTTTTAGTTAATATCACGGTATTTCCATTTCAATTGTGTTGCAAAAGTTTTAGTATATTCAAAATAGACTTGCATTTTACATTTGAGGCTAGCCAAATGGTGGAGGTATTTATGCCGTGACTTACAGTCTAAAAGATGAAGAACGGTTTGGAGGAGGCTGTTGCTGAGGGGTGAGGGCTACGTGACAAACCTTTTTATTAAACATTTATTTATGCACACAAGCTGGGGTGCAGGCCAGAGGCGTGGGGTGGTGAGAGGGTTCCCAGAGACAGAGTGGGGAGCAGAACAGGCAGATCTACTGAAGTACACTGTTGAGGGGAGCAGCAGGCGAGGCAGGAGAGGTCTGCTGCGCCATGTGGGAATCTCCCTGGCGGGATATCGAACTCGTGCTGCAGTGGCTCTGGATAGCTTCATAGTACTGCGCTTAACCTATTGTGCCACCAGGGAGGCCCTACATGATAACCTTTAAATTTATTTTTTAACTTTTAATTTTTGGGGGGAGGGTTACATTTTTGCCCTTCCATATGTGCACATGTGGAAATCTTTTTTAAACAAGTCACTTTGCCTTTAGTATGGCTTTTAGAGGACTGGCAACAAAAGCAGTAATATTTAAATATATATTTAATTTTAATTTTGTTAGGCTTTTCTTTGACATTTACTGTTTCTTTTTTTCTAAACCATTTTATTGAGGTATCACTGACCTACCAAAAGCTGTACATAGTTAATGTATACAACCTGATGACTTTTTGGTAACTGCATATGTGAAACCAGTACCACGACCTATGCCATAAACATCATCTCCAGCACCCCGAGAGGTTTCTAGCACCTTCTTTATTATTATGTTTCATGATAAGAACATTTAACGTGATATCCTTTAGCAAACTTCCATGTACACAATGCGGTGTGTTGACTGCAGGTGCCATGCTCCGTAGAGCTCTAGGACTTATTTGTATCAAGTAAAGCCTGATGTCATCTCCTCCCCTCAGCCCCCACAGCCTCCGTTGTTGCTTCTGCTTCTGTGGGTCTGGCTCTATTAGAACCCGCGTTGCACGTGGCATGCGGTATGTGTCCTGTGACTGGCCGATTAGGCTTAGCGTAACGGAATGATGGGCCATCCAGCTTCTTATAAGTGGTCCCCGTTTTAAAGAGTGACTAATATCCCATGTTTGTCCACTGCTCTGAGCTGAAAATCTGTGTCTCTTCAACCTTCATATGTTGACATCTAAACCACAATGTGCTGATACTGGGGCCTTTGGCAGCCAGTCAGATCATCATGGAGGGGTTAGGTCCCTCCTACAAAGGACCCCATGTAACGCCCTTGCTCCTTCAGGAGATGTTGACTGTCTGCAGACTGGAAGTGGGGCCTCACCAGAGTCCAGCCTTGATGGAAGCCTGAGCTCCGGCTTCTAGCCTCCAGAGCTGTGATACATAAACGATTGCTGACTAAGCCACCCGGTCTGCGGTGCTGTCACAGCGGCCTGGGCTGAGGAAGCCAAGCGTGCTGTCTTTGCACGTCCACCTGCGGAGGGGCATGGGTGGCTTCCGGTCCGGGTGATTGTGCATAGTGCTTGGTGAGCGTGCAAGCGCACCTACCTCTTTGAGATCTGGACTTCAATCCCTTTGGCTGTTTACCCAGAGGTGGGATTGCTGGATTGTATGATCGTTCTGTTTAATTCTTTCCCCCTCAGTACTTTGCTCCACAGTGGCTGTACCAACTGCTATTCCTGTCGACGGTGTACGGCTTCCCTTTTCTCCACACCCTTGAGAACATGTGCTATCAGGTGGGAGGTGCCATCTCATTGTTTTGATTTGTATTTCCCAGGTGGTGAGTGATGTCGAGTGCCTTTTATGTACCTGTTGGCCTTTTAGATATCTTCTTTGGAGAAATGTCTATTTAACTCCTTTGCCCAATTTTGAATTGAGTCATTTGTTTTTGTTGTTGAGTTGTAAGAGTCTATATATTTTGGGTGTTTACTTTTGCTCAGAGACATAATTTGCAAATGCTCTCTCCCATTCTGCAGGTTGTCTTTTCGTTTTATTGATTGTTTTCTTTGCTGTGCAGAAGCTTTTTAGTTGGATGTAGCACCATTTGTTGATTTCTGCTGTTGTTGCCTACGTTTTTGGTGTCATATCCAAGAAACCATTGTGGCGATCCATTTCCACCATATATTCTTGGCGTTTTAGTTTCAGGTCTTATGTTTAAGTCCTAAATCCATTTTCAGTTGATTTCTGTGCATGATGTAAGATGAGGCTGGGATGTCATTCTTTTGCATGAGACTATCAAGTTTTCCAAACACCATTTATCGAGGAGACTGTCCTTTCCCGATTATGTATTCTTGGCACCCTGTGAAAGATCAGTTGATCGTATATTTGTGATTTATTTCTGGGCTCTCTGTTCTGTTCCACTGCTTTATATGTCTTGTTTTCATGCCAGTAGCATACTGTTTTGAGTAAAGTAGCTTATAAATATGATGAAATCAGGACGAGATGTCCCCAGCTTTGTTCTTCTTGTTCAAAATTGTTTTGACTGTGTGAGGTCTTTTGTGGTTCCACAGACATTTTAGGATTGCTTTTTCTGTTTCTGCTAAAAGTGCCATTGGAATTTTGATAGAGTTTGCATTGAATCTGTAGTTTGTTTTGGCTAGTATGGCCAATTTCACAATATTAATTCTTTTCCTCCATCTGCGGAGAGAGGCTATCCTTCACCTCCTTGGTTACGTGTATTCTAAGTGGCTTATTCTTTTTTGACTATAAAAGTAATACATGTTCATCGCTGAAATTTAGGGAAGTATAACAGCAGTGATGAAGAGAAAAGAATCACTAGTACTAATGACCCTATTAAATAACAATCCCTCTTAACAGCTTGGAAAACAAACCTATAGTTCATTCTGTATGCTTTGCCCGCCCCCTTTATGTGCTGTGGCAGAGCCTCTGATGTTTCTGCAAGGTACTCACTGAAGCCTGGTCATACACTTCTGGGTCTTATATATGTCGACTACATCTGCCGCGGCAGAGTGTACGTCGCCTTAGGACAGGTCTGTTCTTGCACGTGACTGTTTCTTCACGGCTGCATAGAAATGTCTGCCGCATAACCAGTTCCTGCTAGATAGTTCTTGAGTAAGTGAATGAAATTACTTATATGTATGTACATGCACATATTTGGTTCAGAATAATCCATTTGAATTTTCTATTTTAAAATTTGACAGAATTGCAATGATGATTTTTTGCTTGTAACAGGTTTGTAGTATTAGAAATAGCCTTTGTCATTACATTTCAAGGAAACCAAATGGTGGAAACATTTATATATTTAAATTGAGATTATACTTTAGTACTATTTTATAGCATACTTTTTATTTATCCTATATTGTATTTCATAGGAATTTTTCTTGAAATTCTGATGTTTTTGCCAGAGTTTTTGATGACTGTGCTATTTTAGCTAGACAAGGGTTTATGTAGCCATCTACTCAGTGTTGGCTATTTATGCTGCTCTCAATGTTTTGCTCCATTAAGTACTGCTATATATTATGCATACTTTCTTGGGAACACTTCTGATACATTCTTGGGATAATTGGAAGTTTGCAATTATCTTGTGAATAATGTGACTGAATTTCTTTAAGGCTTGTGAAAACATTGCCAAATTGCTCTTCAGAAAAGTTGTGTCCATGCTTATCATCATCTACAATAAATTATGGGAGTGTCCTTATCTCTGAATCCTCAGCACATTCACGTTTTAGAATTCCTTAGTTTTTGCCAATTTTATAGGTGAAAATATTTTTTAAAGGGAATTTTAAGGTTTTTTTTTTAAAGATTTATTTATGCATACAAGCTGGGGTACAGGCTAGAGGCGTGGGGCGGCGAGAGGGTTCACCAGAGACAGAGCGGGGAGCAGAACAGGCAGATTGACGGAAATACACTGCTGAGGGGAGCAGCGGGAGAGGCAGGAGAGGTCTACTGCGCCATGTTGGAATCTCCCCGGCCGGGCATTGAACTCATGTCATCGCCGCCAATAGCTCCACAGCACAGTGCTCAACCACTGCACCACCCGGGAGGCCCTTTATAGGTGAAAATATTTTATGTGCATTTCTTTGTTTACTAATAAAGTCACAATTCTTTCTTTCCTTTCCTTCTCTCTGTTCTTCTCTCCCTCCTTCCCTGCCTCCCTTCCTTTCTGCTTTCTTCTTTCCCCCCTCTTTCTTTCTTGTGACTTCTTCCTTGCTTTCGGAGGTAGGCTGGGCTTTGTAAGTGATGCTCTGAACTTCACCCCTCATCTCTGTGTAGCCAAAACTTGATTGCAACTCCCAGCATGCCATGAACCACACTTCCTGAATGAGGGGCTGCTGGGAACTAAGGGCAGACAGAGCTGACCAGTGATGTTGGCTTATAACTCTGAACACTTGTGTGCCTGTGGCCCTTCTGGCTTGAGCACTTTGGTAAGTGGGATGACCCAGCAGTCTTCAAAGACTATTGTGTCTGCCTTCTTGACCTCACAGTGGATTTTACAGCTTGGACAGTAAAATTTGAACTTGGGTCTCCTCCTCTCCCAGCCCTCTGGGCCCTGCCCAGCCTATTGCTTATTTTTCCCAGGTGGGATGTGCCTGACACTCACTGTCCTGGCAGCTCAGCTCTGGGCCCTGCCTCCTCAGCTGGGTGTTTGCCATGAGGGCATGGGTGATTGTGAGTTTGATTGGGAGTCTATATTTCTTTCGGCTACTCACTTTCTCCCTTTGGGCGTCTCCCTTTGAACCTCTCACCAATTAAAAATGCTTGAACATGCTGGAATTCGAAGCCCCTCTCTGATGAGCACAGGGGACATAGACCCTTAGGGCGGGCAACATAGGTTTTCCCCCTTAACAGTTTGGGGACCTTGGGCACTTGTTTTTTAAGATTTTATTTATTTATGTATACAAGAGCTGGGGTGTAGGCCAGAGGTGTGGGGGTATGTGTGAGAGGATTCCCCAGAGACAGAGTGGGGAGCAGAACAGACGGCTCTACTGAAATCCACTGCTAAGGGGAGCAGCAGGGAGACAGGAGGGGTCTGCCGCGCCATGTGGGAAGCTCCCTGGCTGGGGATTGAACTTGTGCTGCAGTGGCTGGGATATCTTCATGGTGCTGAGACTTACCCTTTGCTCCACCATAGAGGCCTGGCACTCTGGGTTTTGCCTGGCATCAATTTTTGTTCCCCAGCTGCGAATGAGTCTCCTTCCCAATGTCTCTTGCCCTTTTTTGTTGTTGTTGGATTTTTTTCCACCTCTGAGAACTCTTTACATGTTAAGGGTATTGGTCCTTGTCTGTCACATGTTACAGTTGCCCCCATGTTGGTCATTTTTGAATTTATATTCATGGTCTTATTAAAATAAATGAATTAAAAACTTTGATGTAGTCAAAACTAGCGCTCTTTTTCCTTTATAGCTTCTACCTAATTATGTTTAAAGACTTACTCCTTCCCCTGAAGTAAATATTCACTTTCATGATTTCTAACTTATTTCCCCCTTTAATCTTAAAAAAGTTGGGGCATCAACATTAAGTGAGCTTATTAAAGAACCGGGAGTGACGGCTGGAACCGGGGAGCAGTCCCACAGGTTTCTCTGTTAGAACTATTTTTCCAACACATACAAGTTTGCATTCACTTTCTATAGGTAGGGACAGTGAGTTAGGTAAAGAATGTTGGTGCTGTGTATGGGCAGACGCAGGGAAAGGCTGGAGCTTAATCACGTCCCTGCGTTCTAAAGAACACACTAGCAATGCACGCGCTAGGTGCCCGTTGTTAACATCTTTATGGGCTGAAAGGCTGGTTTATCTCCAGGTTTAACTCCTGCAGAGTTTAGAGGGTGGAGCCAGTTCTGACTGTGTCTACCCAGATGACTTTTCACTCTTGCTTGTTGGACCCCATGGGGGTGGCCCCCAAAGTAGTACAACACATTCACACTCCCAATGGTTAAACTTTTCACCTTTAGTTACCTAATTCATAGGGTATTTATAGTGGTATAGGGGAGGAAAAGAAAGTTTCCGTCTACCTTTTAAGTTTCTCGGGCGAGACCCCATCGTTTTATTCTTTGAGCGTTTCCTACTTTCTGGTACAAGATGCTTGAGGCTCATCTTGTACATTTGCTGCCCTGTCCATTTCTCTGAGGAGAATAGTATGTAGCAATTAGTGTCTGCACCCTGGGCATGCTTGTTGCTACCAGGATTGTTGCTTCTACGTTCTCTCGGTGGCTGGAGCTAGGAAGAAGATGCGTACACACTGAGCGACATATGCACTCAGATGCATATTGTATCCGAGTAAGGAAATGTCTTTATTATCACACTTGATTAGGAACAGTGATTAGGGATGCTTGTGGATTTTAACAGATGCCTTCCTGATACCCATGAAGGTAGTCGTGTGGCTTCAATTCTGATGTGATGAGTACTATTCATAGGTTTTCTAATAATCAAACACAAATGTGTACTTAAAATAAAACTTGACAAGTCGTAATGAACTAGTCTTTTGATACTTATTATTTTCAGGAAATACTTTGCTAATATGTTCTTTAGATTTTGTGCATCTATAGTCTCAAATATATTGTTTTAGTTCTTGTGTTTGGTGTCTTGCCAGGTTTTCATATCGAAGTTAAGGTGGCTGTATTAGCTTCCTGTGGCTGCTGTAACAAATGATCACAAACCGGGTGATTCAAATCAACCGAAATTTATGTTCTCACAGTTCAAGAGGCCAGAGATATGAATGAAGGTGTCCACAGGGTCCTTCTGGAGGCTCCAGGGAGACACTCACTGTGCGTGTCTCCTGGCTCCTGTCAGGCCAGCAGCCCTTGCACTTCTGTGCCTGGGCTCCACGCGACTTTCCCCTGTGCGTCTCTCCGTGTCCTCTCCTCTTCTTCTAAGGACACTAGTCATCACATTTAGGGCTCACCCTAAATCCAGAACAATTTCATTAGCTCATTATAACTACAAATTCTCTATATCCAAATCATATTATAGTCTGAAGTTCCAGTGGAACAGGAATTCGCTATGTGTATGTGAGAGAGTGCTGTTCCACCCACTTCAGTGGCTCAGTAAAAGTAAGTGGATAAAACCAATATTATTATTATTATTGTTATTAGCAATTTGGAAGCAGCATTTCCTTTTGGGCATGGTACCCCAAAACCTGAGTGTGAGGCCTTTACACGCTGCATTTCTCACTTGAAGTTACTGATGTTTGTAGGTACCACATTCCATTCTTTGGTGTTCCTTTATTGTTCAGGCTGTGTAGTGCCTCATTTTTATGGTTTTCCCATGGTTAATTGTGTTTTCTCATATGTATATCTATAAATTATATGTCATCATATAATTCAAAGTTGTTTATAGATTAATCTGTGCAGCAGGGTGTGTGTATGATATAGACAGATCAAATTATAAATATTGGCATCTGGCAATAAGCTGACATCTGGTGTGCAGTACTAACTTTTTATTAATTGATTTCTGTTCATAATTGGTTTATGCATACTACATAAATATCTCTCTTCTTTTTACTTAAAAACCTAACCGTGCATCTGTGATGGGACTAAGTGAATCAACTCTCCTCATATAAAGAGCTTTGTCTTTCAGCCCTCATGCCATCCCCAGAGGGGCCATTCCGACTTGGAGGAGGAGTTGAATTTCAGTGGGCACGTAACTCTTCTGCCAGGCCAAGGGAATAAGTTGAAGGCGAAGAAGGTCAAAGAATGAGGGTCTGGCAAATTCTGGGAGGAGCATGCAACAGACAAGAAGCGGGAGGGGTCGTGAAGGGACATGGGGGGGCTCAATTTGGGGGAGGCCATGCTGGGAGGGGTCTGTAGAGGGGAGTGAGAGGAACCCCCCTGCTCGCGATGAGAGCGCTTGAGCGCTCTGCAGCTTTCCTGCCTCTGCTTTGCTCTCCATTCAGCCTCCTCCCCAAAGCCACTCACGCTCCTCCCCCCACCTCCCTCCTGCTACTCCCACCTCACACCATCCCCGTCCTCCCCCACCCCCACCCCCAGGAGATTATGCTCCAGTTTGTAGTCTTGAGTTCTAAACAAGGAAATGTAGGGAGAAACTTATGCCTCTCAGAGGCTCATCTGGCCAGAAGGAGCATTTAATCCACCCCCACCCACACCCGACTGAGAGAGAAGAGAAGCAGAGAGATTGGGGAACTGAGTCATGGAGTTTGAACATTCCACCTCCCTTTTTTAAAGTAACACATAGTAAGTGCTCACTCACTTCTTGATTTCCTCCACAGTGTGAGGTATAAAGCTGTGGACATAGTAATAAGTGGCCCCCGTTTTCTTTAGCGCCCTACTCTGTACCTCTTTCTCTACTGGAGTCATCTCACTTAATCTTCACAACAAAACCAGCAGCTGCTGTGAGGATTCAGTGAGAAAATCGATGTAAACCATGTTGCATAGTGAGTAGCCATTATGAGACTGATTTTATAGATGAGCAAATGGAGGCCCAGAAAGGTTAACAGTTCTCCCCAAATCACATAATGAGGAAATCACCGAGCTGGGAGTCTAGCCTGACTTCATCAGGCTCCATGCCCATGTTTCCCCCCCGTCCAGTATGGAATAAACAGACTCTTCAAAATCTTTCTACCCCAGAGCGCATTCAGCTGGTTATTTGGCTGCACTGTTTTGCTAATTAATACTTGCTTAAACCCACCACAAATGACTGTGGTAAAGTTTTAAAGTTTCCAGAGAACAGATTGCTTATGTCAGGCATGGGGGTCAAGCAGGAGAGAGGAAAAGAGGTGCAGAAAGGAGGCAGAGACCCCCACCGTCTTGCCCTCGGCCTGCTTTTCAAATTACACATTCCAAAATCTTCTGTTGCTCCGGTGTGTCCAGCTAGGCAGTTTTCTGCTTCTTGGAAACGACACAGAAGCTATTGTTCATCACGAAGTCATTTCCTCATTCCCACCTACAGTAATCGCCAAGAATGGGATCTGTGACAGTCGTTCCGAGCCACGCAGCGGAACTCAGGGGCAGGGGGGACGTGGCCGGGCAGTGCCCCCCCTCCCTGAGGGTCAGCGGGCAGTGCTGGCAGAGGCAGGCATGGCCTCACCCTTTCTCTCTGGGGACGGTCTCGGGTGCTTCAGCCTCCATAGAGAACGGTGTGCTTGTGAACCCCACACCACCCTTGCTTTTCAGATCCTGAAATCTGAAACCAGAGAGAAAGGATCTGATCCATGTCACACAGCAAGTCGGTGGAGAATGAGAACTTGAACCCACATCTTCTGACTCCGTGCGGAAACAGAACTTAATTCCACCTTGCTGAGGAATGTTGAAAGATCAACTAATCACAGGTGCTAGACAAACTACCAGAGAAATTTTAGGATGAAAAGTCAAAGTAAGCCTGATAATCGTGACACACCATACGTCAAAGTAACTAGTGGCAGGAAACTGCTGAGGTAAATTGAATATCAGCTGCTTATGCAAAGTAACAACTGTAGCTTTAATTCCATATAAATAGAGCTGGAAATCCACTCCAGCCTCACAAGCTCCGTGTGTGCATCCGGGGATTTCCTCTCAACAGTACAATTAGTTCATTCTATACTTAGTGACTGCTGTGCTCCTTTGGGTCTGGAATGTTCTGTTTCTTCTCCACCTGCCGCCAGGCCCGCTCTGCACGTGGCCTTTTCACTTTTTGCCCATTTGCTAATAAGGAGGCAAGACCTCTTTCAGGTAACGACGGAGTGGAGTGGTTCTGTTGAAAGATAGAAAACCACCTCATCGCTCCCTGCTTCCCCCACTTGTAGCATTCCCATCCTCTGTGAATCGCGAGGCATATTGGGTGCCTGATATCTTCTGCTCAATAATTGGCAATCCCCCTGCGCCTTCCCACTCCCCCCAAAAATATTCACGGATGCCAGGACAAGCGCATCGGGGCTGGCAGATTCACCAATAGTTCTGCACTGCAACATTTTTGTTGCAAGCTTTTCACCAGACAAAGAATTGGCTGTAAGGCAATTTTGCTGTAGAAGACAAAGTAACTGGCTGGCAGTGTGGTTTCTGGTTTCTCCACCACGTACTAGACTCGAAGTAACACACCAGTCGGCAAATCCTTCGGTGCACTTACCCCTCGCACCCCTCAAAACCAGAGCTTACCAAAATATGGCCAATATGATAGAGGTGGGTAATCAGTCACAAAAGTCTTTGAGAACATTCATGATCAATCCTTTCCTTAATTCAGATTCGCATGTGGCCGGCTAAAAAATGACGTTCTCAATCCCTGGGAGCTCTAAGTGTTACTCTCTTTAAAGAAAGGGTCTTTGCAGATGCGAGCAAGTTAGGAATCTTGAGATGGGGACGTTGTCCTGGATTAGCTGCATGGTCTCCAACGCAGTCACACCTGTCTTTGGGAGAGGGAGGCAAAGGTAAACTTTACACGCACACAGGAGACGCCACTATGAAGATGGAGCAGAGAGAGTTTTAAGTGGCAGATTTGAGGGATTGGAGAGACCTAGCCACAAGCTAATGGGTGCCAGCAGCCCGTAGCTGGACCCTGCCAGCACCTTCATTGCACACAAGGGAAACTGACTTCAGGCTCCAAAACTGTGAGAAAATAAATGGCTCTTGTTTTTTACCAGAAAGCGTGTGGAAGTTACAGCAGCCACAGGAAACTCACACAGTTTATTGCTCCTGGAGGAAAAGGGCCAGGAGCATATAGTGAGGGGCTGTGGTGGTGGATGGCTCCGGGTCTTTATTGTGGTGAGAGTTGGCGCTGTGGGGAGCTTTGTGCATGGGGTCTGGGCCTTCTGTGGTTTGAAACCCCCACTGGTGCCAAGGGACAGGGCACCTCACTCCCTCCAATATGGAGCCAGAGGGGAAGGAGGAGAGATGGGGCTTGAAGGCTCTTGATGGTCAAACATCAAAATGCACTGAGATGTGTTATTACGATGACCTCAGAATGAGTTGTTGTGAGGATTAAGTTAAAATGAGTAAAGCCTTTAGAACAGGCTTGGAAACAGCGCAAATTAACTTCTAATAAATAATAGCTGGGACGACTTTTTGCCATTTTAAAAATCACTTCTTTTTTTTTCAATTTCGTAGGCAGCATCACAGTACTCAAGAGTTGCTTGTGAGTGCTCTTTCCTCACTCTCCAGGGCGATGTCATTAATCCCTGTGCCTTTCCAGGATACACACTCATCTCTGCAGTGGGCCTCTCCCCAAGCTCCGGATTACTAAAACCACTTCCCTACTTTCCATGCCTTCATGGACCTTGAATAGGTTTCTCGAGCTCCATAAATCTCCCAAACTGGAAGTGCTATTCTTCCATACAAATAGGGCTCCTCTCTCTAGTCTTCCCCGCTGATGGAATCACACCACCAACCTTCCAGTTCAAGCCAGAAACCCGGAAGTTTCCTTTGACCCGCCCCCCCCAAACACTCCAGTTCTCACTGGTCCGAGTCTGCTTCCTCTCCATTCCACCAGCTACTTCATTTCAGCCCTGACAGTAAAGCACCCCAGGCTACAACTCCATCAAAGTGTGCCGGGAGGTGTGTAGGCCAAATTCGCTCTTCTAGATCTTGGTGTCTTTGAGAGTCACCTGGCTTTTAAATACATTTTTCGTGGCCAGACCTTAGGTCAGACTCTCTAGAGGTAGGGCTCAGAGATAAAAGTTTAACTCTCCAGGTGATTCCAAAATGCAACCAAAGTGAGGACCACTCTGTTGGACTTTAAGTGAGAAGCTCTCACCAGAGCAAAGGCAGATGGAGAGACGACTTCAGGGCGGTGTGGGAGCCACGCGGTTTCCTGGCTTCCAGGCTCTGTGCCTCCCTGTGTTCCAACAACGAACATTCCTTTTTTTCTTTTAAGCTTGCCAGTCTTTTGTTTTATTAAATGGTGCTTTAAAAACACAGCATAAAATTTGCCATCTGAACCATTTTATGTGCATTCTGAGTGATGTCGGAGACCGTGCGTGAGCTGGGCTATGCTTCAAGGGTCTGCTTTGAGGGCTGTGTCTGTCTCTGCCCACCCTCGCTCCAGTTAGTTGCCCGTTTGCGCCTTTGTCTTCACAGTCACTTTGCTATTTTGTCTTCATAGTCACTATCATTACTTGCGTTTACTTCTGCCTTCCCCTTCCTCCCTGAGAGAATGTAAATCCCGTTCGTTGTGACAGCCCCGGCATCCAGGATAGGGCTTGACACATACTGAAACCTCAGGAAGTATTTGCCAAATCAACAAATAATTAAAAAAAAAACCTAACATACTAAAATAAACCTCCAACACCATAGGCGATTGATATTTTTGTGACACAGCAAGGGATGAGTGGTGAACAGGACCCTGAAAAGAGAAAAAATGAGGATGTTCAGAGCTTGAACTTAACACAGTGTTCTGGGGCATCACAGAGCTGGAGCTTCCAGCAGCGCATGACCAGGAGTCAGTGCTGTTAATGGGCCTCAGGCGGCCATGCTCCCGGCGCCCGAGCCGTTACGCGCCTCTTCCCTTTTCACGTTCACACCGGCTTCGCCCTCTCTGTGAGTGCTGTGCTGAGGCTGCGCCCAGCCGCGAGCTCAATGGGGCTCTGTCTGTCTCACTGCTCATGGGTCAACTCCAATTCTCTCTGTCCCAAATCTTTCCAGTTTGTGCCAGTCTGTCCGGGGTGGCCTGGTGTCAGCAAACCCCAGAAAACCTGGTTGCCATCCCTTTCTTGGAGGCGTCTGTCTTCCGTAAGCTTCACCACAGCCGCGTTCTGTGTCTATGCCGCTCTTTGAAATGGTTACTTGGCTGTGGCTCAGAGGCTCCAGCCAAGCCGAGAAAGGCAACTCAAGAAGGTGTGTGACAGATGACAGATTGCCGCTGCTGAGTTGGTCTTGTGTTCTGGGCCAGCCTTTGGTGCTGAGTGAATGAGTATCATATGCCCCACCTGCGCCAAGGGGATGGCGACACATAAGCGCCCTCATTCATAGGCAGCCCAGAGCGGAATGTGTCCTGCACTGCGCGACCCCCCTATCCACGGCTAGTTCGTGCGTGAATAAACAGTCGCTGTCTCCACTCACGTCAGGCAGCTCATTGCGCAGGCTGGAATGTGCTGGGCTCTGTTCTGGGAGGGGTGCTGGACCCGTTGCACAACTGAGGTGCTGATACTGAGCAGTGCCTGGCACTCGCCGGCCACCTCAGCGGGCACTGTCTTTGGATGCAAACTGAGCAGAACCTGGAAGCAGCAAGTCCTCACCCCACAGCGGGTTCCCTACTGCCCAGCCACAGGGCTCTGCTAAAACAAGGTCTGTGGATGAGATGGTCGGGATGCAGGTTGAATGTAATTGAGGAGGAGAAGATAGGAAAGTGGGGCGAATAGCGGCCCAGGTTTACAAAGCCAAGACTGAGTCATCCCTCTGAGGTGGTTTTTCCCCTTCGCCTTCATGGAGTGGATCGTCCTTGCCACTCACTGCCCAGACGGCCCATTTCTGTTCTCAGGGCTGGGTGGGAGTGCAGGTAGGAGGCAGGCCCCCTGTGGACGTGTCCCTGGGGCAGGGAGAGCGGGTCTCTAACTCCATGCAGATTGAGGATTTCACAGGCTTAGTGCCACACTTCGACCCATGCACAAAGGCCCCTGCGCTGCCCTTGTGCGCTGAGGGCCCCCCTTGAGGACGAGACCGAGTCGAAGAGTGATGTGCACGTCGGGTCCTGAGCCCTTGTAGCTCACCTGGGAAAGCCGGGGGAACCTGTAGCCCCTGCTCGGTGGCTGCCTGCCCCTCCCGGAGCCCCCGCCAGCACCCGTCCTTCCCAGAGGCGCGGAGCGATGCGAGCACCGCACGCAGGCACAGGAGCAGGAAGAATGCTCAGGCATGCGATGAACACCAGCATGCCACAAATTGGATGATTTGAATGAAATAGACAATTCCTAGAAAAACATAGAGTATGAAAACATTTTCAAGAGGACATAAGAATGCAACTAAGCCTATAAGTAAACAGGGCATGTTAATAATTTTTTAAAAAGCCCAACAAAGAACGTGTAAGCCCAGATGGCTTTGGTGGAGAACCCTACCTGTCAGTTACAGATGAGTTAATAAAACGTCTTCCTATAAAGTAAAAAAAGAGGAAACACTTTCCAACTCATTCTGCAAGTCCGGTTTTATCCTGATACCAAAGCCAAACAAAGAAATTGTAAGGAACAAAACTACAGAACAATAGCCCCATAAATACAGGTGCGAAATCTTCAACATGATATTAGCGAATTAATCTGTCAATAAATAAAAAGAATTGTCACACCATGACCAAGTGCGATTTGTCCCAAGAATGCACAGTTGGTTATATGAAAATCAAAATGCACATGGGTATTTTAAAATAAATAACATTAGGAGGAAACTTCTAAAAAAAACCCCACAACTAACATATTACTCAACAGTAAAGACTGAACATTTTCTGTGTGAGATTGTGAAAATGGCACACGCAAAACAATGATTAGGACTTACAAATGAGTTCAGTGAAGGTCAAGGCTGAGAGCTCAGTATGAAAATATCAGCTGTGTCTTTATATGCTACTAATGGGCAATCTGAAAATGAAATTAGGCAGACAATTTCATTTCTAATATCAAAAAGAAAAAAAAATTCTTAGGAATACATTTAAGAAAAGAAGCACAGGACTTATACAGTAGGTGACATAAAACATTACTGACAGAAAAGAAAGAAACTTAAATAAATGGGGGAACATGTATGTTCATGGATTATTAAGATGACCATTCTCCCCAATTTGATCTGTGGGATCAGCATAATCCCTGAGAAAACCCTCACACACTTTTTTTTGCCGACTTTGACAAACTGATCCTGAAATTTAGATGGAAATGCAAAGAACATAGAACAGCCAAGGCAATTTTGAAAAAGAAGTAATAGCTTGTGTTATCAAATTTAAAAACTTGTGCTCATCAAAAGACATTAAGAAAATGAAAAGATACCTAGAAAACTGGAGATATTTGCAAATAGTATGTTTGATAGGCAACTTGTGTTGAGAATATACATATTGATAGAACACTGACAATTCAATAAGACAACCCAAGTGACTCGATTAAAATTTCAACATAGAACACTTAGGAATGACTGGCCAGGTTGTGAGAAGTTGTCAGCGTCAGTCATCACTAGGGAAATCTTATCAAAACACAGTGAAACCAGTTCACACCCACTAGTAAGGGTATAATTTTAAAAAATGGAGACTAACCTGTTGGTGAGGAGGTGGAGTGATGGAAGCCCTCACGGATTGCTGGTGGGAACAGGTGTAGCCACTTTGGAAAAAGGTCTGGCAATTCCTCAAAAAGGCAAGAACAGAGCCGGACACAAAATACTACATCGAGTAGGATTCTGCTGACATGAAATGGCCAGAACAGGCGGCCTACAGAGACACAAAGCCGGTCGGTGGTGGTGTTGATTTGGAGGGAGGGCGAGCGAGATAGTGACTGGGCGCGAAAGGTCATTGCAGTGAAGAAAAGTCCTAATTTCTAAAACTGCATTTACTGAAAATCATTGAATTGTGCACTTAAAATGACTGAACTCTAGGTTGTCTAGATCATATCTCAACAAAGTTCTTTAAGAAAATAAATCCCAAAACTACAGGCCCTGCACTAAGTCCTGGGGATGAGGCGCAATTGAGGGAGACCCTGCAAAGCAGGCGGTTTCTCACAAGTTGGGGTGGGATTCTAAGGCTAAAGTGCATTTCCTGTCCACTGCTAGCTGTTGGCAGCAGCTTGGGTCTCTTCCTGACCTGCACAATAAGCTGGGGACAGCCCATTACCACTGAAACCCTTACTTTTTAAAGCTTCCATTGCCGTCTCCCCTTTTGGCTCGATTAAAGCCACACCGTGCACCTCCTAAAAAGCAAAGACAGTTGAGCTTCCTCATGGTGTGGAAATGCAAAGCGTGTGTCCGGCCCCGGCACTGCAGCAGGGTTTCTTAAAATCTTGCCTTTGGCTTTTGCTTTCAATATTCAGGATATGGAGCTGCCAGGCGGGGGGGGGGGGTTGTGTGTGATAAAGCTCAGTCTGTAGTGCCTTCCAGAATGTTTATTTCTTTCCATCACCCAGGCAGCCTGAGCAATCTCTGGTATGATTGTATTCTGCCGCTGAGCTGTCTGCAATACAATAATGCAGACCTTCCAAATGCTTAATGTGGTCATTAGCTCTGCGGTATGGTAGAGATTCGTGGATCTGGGAGCGGGTTGGGGAGAAGCTACTTTTTAAACGGAGACAAATAACAGAACATCTGCAGCCTCCACCAGGAGATTCTTTCTGCCTTCCTTTCTTCTCCAGGAGTTTGAAAGTAACTCCACGGAGAGCAGTTGAGAAATTAGAGTTGGGTTGAACCAAAATACTGCAAAAGGGGGGACCAGGACTCAGAGGAGACGCTCTACTCCAAGGGCACGATGGCTGCTTCTGGCCGGGGGGTGGGGGGGCAGGGAAGGTGCCAATCTTCTGCCAGTGTGGGGGGGAGCAGTAGCATTGAACAACGTTGCTGTTTTAAGGCAGAAATGCCTTTGCACAAATAGCAGAATCCCGTAGGCAGGAAGAAAAACAGGTGAGAGAGAAATTAGTTCAAATCCAAAAAAGGAGCATTAAGACAGCTCAGGGATTTGATCGTGTTCTGACAGAACAGCGCTGGCTGACGCTGTGCTCAGTGGTCCCACGTTACTGCCCACGTTTGAAGTGATTGTGTTAAATAATATCAAGTGTTCACCTCCTTGGTCATCTGAGTCACATCTCAATTGCTTCATGGGGGCTGGGAGCTAGTGGTTACCACGTTGGACAATGTAGACAGAGAACATTGTCATCACAGAATCACAGAAAGTTCTTTCAAACACCGCCATTTTATCTAGGACAATATGAAAAGATACTTTCTTCGTCCTTTAAGCAGGGAAATGTGTTGAAAAAATATGATGTCATGAGATTAAATTTGGACCAACAGACATTGCCCGTTAGCCTGTAGCTCCCAGCATGCTCTAGATAAGGGCCTCAGCCTCAGGCCCATCCAGTTCTCAAAACAGGCAGCACTTCAGAACCACCGAGAGCATACCAGAACTTTTTAAAATAAATTGTACTTTGGAATCATTTTAGTTTTACAGAAAATTTGCGATGTTGCTACAGGTTTCTTTTCTATATCCCACCGCCAGTTTCCCATGTTATTGATGTTTGATGTCAGTATTGATACATTATTATTACTAAGGCTTATACTTGACTGAGATTTCCTTTGTTTTTACCTAATGCCTGTTTTCCTGCTGCAGACTCCCAAGCTGGCTCTTCTGCTGTAGTGCAGTTTCTCCATCTTTCCTTGCTCTTGATGACCTTGACAGTTTTGAGCAGTACTGGTCAGGAACTTTCTAGAATGACCCTCAATTGTGTTATGTCTGATGTTTTCCTTGTGATTACATTGAGGTTATGGGTTTGGGGAGGATGTTCATAGAGTTAAATTGCCATTTTCATCACCTTATATCACGGGTAGGTACATTCTAGCAAAATGACTTGTAACTGCTGATGTTGGGCTAGTTTACTGGCTTTGCTAGGTTGTCTGCTATAGAGTTACTCTATTTCCTTCGTTCCCAGACTGCACTCTCTGGAAGGAAGTCACATGCCCAGCCCATAATTAAGGAGTTGGGTGTTACACTCCACTTCCTTGGGGCGGGGGTGTCTACGTAAATTATTTGGAATTCTCCCACATGGGAGACTTGGCTTTCTTTCCCATTTATTAAGCATTCGATTAGATAGCATTGACTCATACACATTTATTTTGTAGTTTAGATGATAACCTGTTATTTATTTTGTTGCTCACCTCATTCTATCTCTGGCTGTTAGGAGCTCCTTTATTTGATGCATGCACCCCTTTAACAGAGCACTTTCAAGGTATGTAGGGTTTTTGTGTTTTTGAGCACTTCCTTACTGTGCTCCAGAATCATCTTATATATGATCCTAACTCATCCTTAGAACCATCCATTTCGCCTAACAACCTTGTTTCCTCTTATTGGGAAAGAGTATTAGATGGAGACACGAACCCTGCCTTGTCCCTGCAGGAAACCAGGCCTGGAGGAGTCAGGAAGTTCTCCATCCCCAGACCAGAAGGAACTTCTGAAGCACCACCCACTTATTTTTGTGCCTTCTTCAATAGCTCCAAGGGGCCCCATACATGCTGTAGATGACCTGTGAGTAGGCAAGTAGGCTGCTTCTGTAAAGGCTTCTGGATGGGAAGATAGTTGCAAGAACTGTACAAAAATGAACTTTTCTTTCCATCTGCATATGTGGCCCAGTGGGTCTATATGTCCCTCTTCATCATCGCTTCGGCTGGTGCCCTGCTAGGCCCCTTCCTTCAGGCCGTCGCCAAAAGCTCAGTGAGCAATCGGGTGCAGAAAGGGCTTATAAATATGCAAAATCTGTGTTTCCCTCGGTTCATTGGGGGACATGATGTGCCTGTACCTCTTCCTTTGTGCTTGCAGAAACATCATCATTTCCTGAAATAAAGCAAGAAAGTGCAAACTCATTGAACAAATAGAAGCTTTCTTTGGTGGTTTTCTAGGACCCGTGTAGGAGAAAAACCCAGATTTCTGGGCAGGCGCATTTGTGAGCGAGGCTGTTGTAATGCCTTGAGTAGGAGGCTTGAGGCCAAGTATGAAATAGAGCAAGGCCGCTCAGCGCTGCTGTGTTAGTGGGAGCACACACTCGCTTCTGGTGAGTTTACACCTGTAAGGCAGGCAGCCGCCACGGTTCCTCTAAGAAGTAACCACAGTGGAGCATGCTGGGTCTTGTCTCAGCCACGTTGGGGATGGTTACTCTAGGGACGCTGCACTCGGCATCCTCTTGCGCGTCCTCCTGGACGAGCTGCCCACCTTAGCAAATGGCTGGCTTGGGAGTTGTTCTTGGGTGCCTTGTTAGCTGCTGGTGTTTCAGCCAAACCCCTGTCTCGGTATTCACAGAGAACTTTGAACGAGGAAGAACCCAAGGCACTTGGGAGATTGTATTTGGTGACCTTGCTGCCAGTCACTGCAAACCCAGATATTCAGTTTGTACCATCGTCAGCTTGATGCATCTTAGATTCTCTCCGGCAGAATGCAGAGGGCGCTCCATACCTCGCTGTCAATGGGGTGGCCTGGTCTGGGAGCACCATTCAGATTGTGGCACAGACCAGCAACTTTCCCAAGCACTCTGCACCCCTGGAAACCACGTTCTGCAGAGCTTGCCATCTGGGGTGCAGATCTCGGAAGCTGCAAGATTATGGGTTCCGAGGCGCTCTCATCTGACCTCACGGGACGGGAAGTCGTTGGAGGCGCTCAGAAAAGAACTGGGCTGGGCTCAGCTCAATGGTCGGTGGCAGGCTCGGGCCTAGCTCTGCCACGCGGCCTCTTCCTCTCCCCCTCCTACCACCCAGACACCTGGTCTGCGGTCTCATTAGGCCGGGAAGGCTCCATGCTGGCTCTAAATCAGTGTGAAGGAGGAGAAGGCTTCATGTGAAGATCTCAGGAAATTTGGAGTCCAGCTTCTTTTCGTTATGGGTGACAGCGGCCTTCCTTCCTAGTTTAAGCATGCAAGAGGATGGATTGGTTCAGCGCTGTGTAGTCTTCCAGAATCAGGAGAAGAGCTGCAGGAACCAAGGCAGCGCATGGGATGTGAACCTTCCTGGCGCCCAACGCGTCCATGTCAGAGGAATTGTCTTTGTCTGGTAGCAAGCCTGGCTTACGGCTTCCCTAGACTTACAAAACCTCAGCATGACCCCGAGGAAAGACGAAGCATCCTTGTTCTCTTGTGGGCATTCGAACATCCCTGAGGAAGGAGTCAGATCTTGAACAAAATCCTGGGCTTCTGTGACGTACAGCTGATGAAAACGTGATGTGGTCAGCACTGCACCGATACAAGCAGACCCGCCTAAAGAGATGTGGTGGATCCAGAGTCTTCTCAGTTTTTCCTCTGAAGAGGATGGAGATGGAAGAGCTGGGAACACTGACGGATATGAGGTCATTTTGAAGAAGCTAGGGATGACTCGTGTAGAAAAGCAAAGGTTGCGATAGGGCTGATGACGGTGGCCTGCGCACATGAAAATGGTGTCCACAGAAAGAGTGGGGGGCTAGATTTACTGGCCGCCAGGGCAGGGAGGACTGCCACGTGTGGGGGCAGGGTGGGGGTCAGTCCCACGGCGGGAAGCCCGTCGTCGTCTTAGGAGACCTAGGCTCAGGTCTCGGTTTCGCCTCTGCTTGAATCTCTTCATTAGGTGTCTGGCCACAGACTGGGTGGCTTGGGCCACGACTCTGATGAGATTCTGAGTTGGAGACAGCGGAACCAAAGGAACGGGCCGGGGTGGGGAGGCAAGTCTGTGCTCCTTGGAGACAGCTGTAGACAAAAGCCGAAGGCAAGGATGAGGGATATCAGAGCGGGAGCGCGTCGGGAATAAGCGGGGCCAGGGGTCTTGGGAAAGCGGCGACACTGGCGTAGGGCCGACGCAGGCGCGGCAACTGCAGTGCTGGGGAGGCCGCCGCAAGCTGGATTCACGGACAGAAATCCGTCTCCAGGAAGCTTCAGTGTCTCGCCCCCAACATGCACACTCTCTTGGCATCTGTGTGGACCTTGTCTGCTTCACAAAGCCCTCAGAACCATGTTCTTCAGGACACTTTTCCAACCTCCCATAAGCCAAGAGCTGAAAGCGCTGGTGTGGCAGAGCAAGAGCAAGAGAAGATGGGGCAGTAGAGGGCGAGAGCCCCAACTCTAGGCTCCAGTGCCAGTTGTGCCCCTTGTAATGCAGCTAAGTCAGCCCTGAGCTTCCGATATCCTCTGAGGAGAATGGTGAACAGACCCTTCCCTGCCTCTTGGAAGGCGTCACTGATCACGTGCATGGACGGCAAGAAGGCGGCAGGGAGGCCAGCTGGGGAGACGCCGAGCACGCCAGCTCAGCTGCCCACAGGGCCCCCGTGGGGGATGTTGATGGTGGGCATAGGAGAAAGCTGCCCCTGCACTACGCCGACACTCCCCTGGCAAGGAATGCCACTCGGGCCTCTTGAAATAGCCCCCAGGTTGGGCCTGCTCCTGAAGTTTCACCCAGCAGCTCTAAGAAGAAGCTACTTATTTTCTTTTCTTTTTTTTAAAGATTGATTTATTTCTGCATACAAGCTGGGGTGTAGGCCAGAGGCGTGGGGCGGCAAGAAGGCTCATCAGAGACAGAGTGGGGAGCGGAACAGGTGGATCTACTGAAACACACTGCTGAGGGGAGCAGCGGGCGAGGCAGGAGAGGTCTGCCGCGCCATGTGGGAATCTCCCCGGCCGGGCATTGAACTCAACGTCGCCGCTGCTGACAGTTCCACAGCGCAGCGCTTAACTGCTGCGCCACCAGGGAGGCCCCGAAGCTACTTGTTTTCTTTGAGGTAAGTTTTCTCATCCAGTAGGCAGTTTCTCCACCGCAGCCAGAAGAGATCTTTAATTGATGAATGCGAAAGCTGACAAACCACAAAAGCCCTATTCACCATGTTGGTCCTACCGAGGAAGTTGTGGTTCTGTCAATTTCCCCGCCATGTACAGCTGCAACACTGGTTTATATTACTCATTACATGTGTGTCTCGGGTCATAACAGATGGTGTTTGCGATGCAGGCAAAAGCCTCAGATAGCCAAATGGTGCGGCCGTGGAGATTTTCCAAAAAGAAGTCAAAAACAACAGCAACAAAACACTCTCACCAGTGAAAACCTGAAGAGTGTTTATATTACTCCCCACTGTGGCAAAACAGAGAACACGTGATCCTCATGGCAGCTCCAGGAGCTGCACCGACTGGAAGAAAATAGTCCAGTGCAGTGGGGGATTCCACCTGCAGGCCCCACCTGAGGGACACGCGCTAGGAAGCTTCCGTGGCTGTGCGGAAGACGGGTGTGGATGAACCTGAGAGGCAGATTATTTGCTCCTTTGTTTCGCTCTTCCCAGTAGCTCAGAGCTCTGCCGCCGGTGTAGACAGAAGGTCCCGAGCAGCAGACAAGTGCTGGGGTGGCCCATTCCATGTCAGGCCCTCCATTCGCTGGGGACTAAGGATGTGAGTAAGCGAGACTGAATCCGGCCTCAGGGGCCAGCGGTCTAACTGGAGAGATGATGCATTATAAATAGGTGAGCAAACAAAGACACTTACAAGCTGTGATGAGTTCTTGGAAGGAAATGGATTTGCACAACTGTGAGTGAGGTGGCTTCCCAAATCTGGGTGCTCGCGCCTCTCAGAAGAGATGGCCTAGAAGCTGAGGCATAGAGGATAAGGAGATAGCCACTCACGATGTTGTGGAAAAGCACCCCAGGTCAGGGGGCAGTCAGGCTGGGCCCGCTACTGGGCCGAGTGTTGCTGCAGAGGCCACCACAGGGTGTCAGGATGCGCCACTGACTTTCAGGGAGCGGCTAGAGCCGTGGCGCGGGGCGCAAAGTTGAATGCCTGCGGGCGTGGATGTCATGGGGCACCACAGCGCCTCCCACTTGCTGCTTCATGTGCACGTTGCCCTGTGGTCTAGGAGGGTCCGGCTCAAACGAGGCCAAGGTCATCCGTATGGGCAGCTGTCTCCCACTCGTAATCTGAAGAGGACTGATGGCTCGTGGTGCTCCTCAGGGTGCTCCTAACCCTAAGACACACTGATTTCTCACGGGGCCCAAATCCCCTAGCGACACATCCGGCAGCACACGCCAACAGCCGTAGAGTGTCCAGGAATTTCACTTCGGGAAAATATAAGGAACAGAATTCAAACGATGTATGCGCACAGTGCACCGTTGTCCAGATGGCCTATCTGGAAGCTATCCAATGGCCAGCGATAAGAGCCTGCATCAGTTAAAAACGGCAGTGATAACAATGTCAGCTAACATGTCCTGAAGAGTTACTGCCAACTCTGTGCTTCGTGCCTTACTACTTACTTCGTTAAGTGTCAAAACAACCCAGGTGATGGGTCCTGCGCTGTCACCCCCAGTTGTATCGGGGAGAAAACTGAAGCTTAGCGGTTGAGCCCCATGTGCAAGACCACAGAGCTGGTCAGTAGGAGCTTCAGTTGGAAGCCAGCTCCATCTTGACCCCAAAGCCCAAGTTCCTAAGCACGTTTTGTTGCTCTCACATCCACTGCACGTTCTCAAGATGAGAACTGGAATACGTAGAGGCTTATTGGATGTGAGGGAAGTGGCATATACAATCACAGATGCGACTCAACGGTGCCCACACAAAGTCAAGCCACTCTTTTTTTAGGATCAAAAAGGCAGAAAGAAATATGCCAGTGCTGACGTACATTATTTTATGATGGAAACTCAATGGTGTCTCCCCAATTTTCCATAACGAGCGGTTAGTGTTCATCTAGTAGAAATGCCGCAGGTATGCTTGTCCGTGTTTTTCCCCACCAAGGTGCCGTCTCTTCCATTGGCATTCGGCCTCACTGGTTTGTAGGATGCACAATGGCCATGGAAGAGAAGGAAACGCAGCGCTTTGGGTGTTTGGCTTAGTGTGCTTGGTGGAGGAGGCGATCGTTCTTTCATCCATGAGTCTTGTAAGAAAAGGTAGAGTGACAAAGGAGATGACGGCCAGGAATAGCCTGACTGGGTGGTGTTGGCTTGGCTTTGCCCCCACTTGCTTTCTCCAGTTATTGCTTGAAGAGTTGAGTGCACAGGTTAAGATGCATCAGCATTTCGAGCCGGCAGATTAAGTCACATGATGGTAGACTTCATTGGCAAGGAAAGGTTCCTCTGAGTGGTGACCCCCAGTCCTTTGCGTGATGAGTCCCACAACAGAAATGAAAGGTGGGCAGCATTGTGGCTCTTTTGATGGTTTTTATTGAAGCCCCCAGTGCCCACCTAAGAGCCTTTAGGCATCGCTCGCTGGGTGGCGACGGTCTTCTGAGGGAGCAGACGAGACTCGTCGTGATTTCAGTAACCACGTGACTTTAATTATTTGCCTCTCATGTTATTTATTTATTAAATGGTGATTCTAGAAAATCTGCCAACCAGTATCCCTCCTTATAAGTCTTGTCGTTTATTGAAAAAGTTTTCAGTATCAGAATACGTACACATGTGTTAGTTAGAGGACTTTTTATGTCCTGGAAGTAAGGTCAGCCCATGCTCTCCGCTAAGCATTTTTCCCTTTGCAAAAGGGTCTTTTCACTCACATTGACTTTAAAGGGTTGAGCAGGTCTGGGCCTGGAAAAAGAAGGGCTATTTCTGTCTAGAGCAGAAGGACAGCAAGTTTAAGGTGGCTGCGTCACGTAGGGCCAGGCTGCAAGGACACGACTCGCCACGAAGCTGGATCCTGGTATTTGAAATCGTTTCACTTGAAATTCTGTCTCGCATGCGGAGGCTGTCTCTGTGGAATGGACCTTCTTGATGACGGTGGAAACGGCTTTTTCCTAACTACGCAATGCTGGCAGGCTGTCCACGGGTGACAGAGGGCCTGTCAGCTGGGATATTGGTGTTGGGAGGCAGGAGGCAGGGGTGTCTTTCGGTCACTTGGATAACAAGCACCTTGCTCGGGGCTCATCCAGTGTCTCCAAGGCCAGAACTGGCGTGGGCCGCTAGTGGTCACGCCTGCGGCCATCGCTGGGCACACGGGGAACCCTCGCTGGGTTCAGCCCCAGTTTTTCTCAGTTCAGGCCAAGATGGGGCTTGTTGTGTGTCCCCCCAGGCCTGAGCCTGCTCCAGCCATGTCACCAGTGGTCTGGATGCACGCGGTAGCCCTCCCTGGGGACAACGAAGTCAGAGAGGGGGTGGGTTGCCCAAGAGAGAACACACAGGGTGCCTGGTGGAACTGACACAGCGCCCCCAAATTTGTTTCCATTCTAGATGCTTGTGCTGTGTCTGACAGGAGAAATGAGTATAGGCACACTTGAGATTCGTAGGTGGTTCCATGGTGGTGTCAGCTCTGCAAAATAGCGAGAAGCAAGCTGTGGGGGCGGGGTGGGAGCGGGGCAGCTCGGGGTGGCCTTTGGGGGATGAGGACAGTGAGTGTATGGGTGCCTTCCTCTCTCGCCCTGGGCTCATCTCCGGCCTGGTCACTACCCCCACGCTGCGCCTGGCCCAGCATCCCCGGCCTCCATGTCTCTTTTTGAGAACAGAGGCAGGAGGGGCCTCAAGCATGACCTGAATCTCATCAAAACTGCCCGTGTTCTCTTCCCTCCGCGGCAGATTTGACCATGTTCTTCTTTCACTTTTTTTTTTCTATTTTCGGCCCATATTTTCCAGACTCTTCTGGTAATAGGTAAAGGTAAATGTAGTAATCACACAGTTAACCTGTGAGTTCAATCTCTCCTTCAGGTTCTTCCTCTCTGTGAGTGGGTTTTTGTTCTGTTTTGCTTCATTCACGTCGGACCCTCTTAGAGCTGATTTTTGTCAGCAGATGTTTGCTCTGAAGAATTTCAAGCGGTTGGTCGTTGGAGAAGGGAACATGCAAAGTAACCGTTGATGTTGCCTGAGTCATGACTGACATATTTTCCCCTTTACTAATTTTAGACCTGCACTTTAGACTGACAGCGCTAACATTCCTCTGTCTGCTCTTCGCCCGTGGCATGAATCAGCGGGGAGACTGTGATGTGCTGTCGGGGCTGGGGATTAGGGGGCCCGCTGTTTCATCGCTACTGCTTCCCTTGTGTTTACAGAGCTCAGCAGTGTCTGCGCACCGGTGTCCTTCCCCTGGCTGACTGGGTGCAGCGACTGTGAGGTGAAGAATACCCTCCAAAGGAAAAGGGAAGCTCAAATGGTTGTCACCTGGTTTAAAACAAAATCTCCACTGAAGTGAGAATTTTGTCATTCGATGGCCTAGCTCTGGAGGTAGATTCGCAGTCAGGGGAGATGAAGCCACACGGTTCTGGAATGGCAGCGAGGGTAGGATACCTCACAGATCATTCAGGCAACAGGCATTTCCTGGCACCTCATACACAGCAGGTACTTTTGGGGGGCTGAAAGTGCAGTGAGGAGCAGACGTCCTCCAGAGCGACCCCCTTTTGGGGCACATTGGCACTTTAACTTTCCCAAAGGGGGAGGGAAGGCTTAAGGTGCAAGGCTGCACAGCAAGTCCATAGCAGGGCTGGAAGGCAGGGCCCCTGGCACCCAGGAAGCTGCCGTTCATGTCTTAACTCTGTGCTGCGGTCGGATGGGTCCTCTGGGTACTTGAGCAAAAGGCTTCAGCTCTGCGTCCTCCCATCCTGGAAAATTCCGGTTCCACGCCGGGCAGGTTGGGAGCACAGGGTATCCGTCAGCTGGAGCGTGTGTGGTGGGTGGGTCTGCCATGTGTGTGTGCTGAGTCTGCAAATCTTCTAGCAAGGTGGCGATAAGGAGAGAACACGAACGGTCACTAGGGCTGTCGAGCTCGGTGACAGTCAGTGAGACCATTTTCTGTGGCTTCATTGACCACAACCCAGCTAAGTGGCCACACCTTTTGAGGGGCCTGGCCTGTTCATCTCCGAGACCCCTGGCTTTGCATAGGTGCTCCGTAAGCTTGGGCGGAGTTGAGCTGACGGTTGATCGGCACTGAGGAGAGGGCGGGAGTCAGTGAATGCAGGAATGTCTGGCCTTGAACTTCAGAACTCAGCTGCTGTAACACGAACTTCTACCCCTTTTGCAGGCAGCTTCTATAACCTGGTTCTAGAAAGCTGTCACTTATCCCCGCCCCACCCCCACCCCCGCCTTGCCAAGTTGTCCCAAGCAGGGATCTACCCTGTCACAGCAGGCACTGAGTGGAAAGCCGCAGGGCTCATGAAGTGTGCCGCAGCGGCGCAGCGTGCTCTTTTCAGAGATGCGAGTGCCAATCTCCGTGACGGGCAGGAGACACCGTGCATTGTTAGTTAATTATTAGTTGTCAACTCTGAGACTTTGTGGAGCTGAGATTCAGGCAGGGCGTAGACTTCCTGCTTTATAGATACGGCAGCCGCATTGTGGCGATGAAATGGACCCCTCATGTCAAGTCTACTTGAAGCCTTTCCTGCCCGCCTCTGCTGGAGGCCGTGGGCTTGCTGGGAGCCCACCTCAGTGTGCGCCAGGCACAGTGGCGCGGTGGAGATGGGGCATCGTCGTCGAAACCTTTGGAAGGCTGTTACATGTCTTCTAAGGCAACAAGACTCGCAAACAGCTGACCTGGGCACTTTGGAGGGGTCGCCTGTGGAAGTTAGGACCGAGCATTTGCAAGAGAGGGCTGGTCCCGACCCGACCCGTACAGGTGCCGGCTCAACCCTGCGAGCCATGGGAAGGGCCCCTCCCACACCTGCTGCCACCCCGCTGTGCTTGCCCTGCTGAGCTGGCTTTTCCTAAGTCCCCTTTAAGGAAGGCACAGCGGCCTGGCTTTTCACCAACTCCACCTCTTGGGGGCAAGATGGCTGGTGTGCCAGTGGCACTTGGTGCTGGGCCAATCTCTTTGTGATATGGGCCCCGCAGTCCCTTTGGTCTGTTCTCTGGGGCCATTTGAGCAGTTTGTGGGTGAAAGGAATAGGCTGTCCGGGGGCTCGCTTTCCATCTCAAAGGGGAGGTGACTGTCACTTGGGACTTCACTTGTGTCTGCTTGATGTGGACCCTTGCTAAAGGGCAGTGGGAGACATGGACTAATCAGAAATGTGGGGGTCTGGAGGTGACTCTCTCCTGTTAATCTCTCTGTTGATCCCCAAGAAGGTCCGAGTCGTTGCCATTTCTTGGCCGTCACGTGGTCTTTGGCGACTGATGCTCCGGGCCTTGGGTCGGAGCAGTCCTGTGCTAGGAATCTTCGTGCTTCTAAGGTAGAGGAACCACAATGATAGGGTCTTCCTCTGGAAGGTAGAGAGTTCTAGAACCTTGACACCCACAGTGTGATCTGCCTCACCTGAGAGCTTGTCAGAAATGCAAAATCTCAGGCCCCTCCCAGACCCACTGAAGCGCGATCTGCGTTTTAGCCAGACGCTGTAGAGCAGCGCCGCTCTTGACAAGCCTGGCGTTTGCGGTTAAGAGCATGAAGTTTGGCTCTGGACAAGCTTAGGTTCAAAATCTGGATCCACATCTTTCTTGTAATGATGGGACTTTGAATATGTTAATGAGCTGCCCTGAGCCACACCTGTGAAACTGAAATGGGGGTAATAAAAGCACCTGCCCAGTGCGACTGAGGTGATGATTGCATGACTCGTGATGTGTGAAGCACCGGGCTCGGGGCCCGGCCTAGTGCGTGTCCCCACAGAGAAGTGACCTGGCCAGAAAGGCGGTTGAAGGGACAGCCTGAGGGGAGACAGGATATCGGTCCTGTTCTCAGAGGACATTTGATTTGGAGGAATGGACGTTGTCCCATGGGCCCTAGCGGCATTCCAGCCCAGGAGCAGGTAGTCAAGCTTCCCCTTTAGTCAAGGGCACATGCAAAGACAGTAAAGGCACTCGGCGGAGCAGCAAAGGCCAACACCAACTCCTGCACTGGAGGGAGAAGTAACAGTATACCACGAGCTGCTGCATCACTCCCTGGCCTCCGTGTTGGAGGAAAGAAAGTTCTGTGAAGTTACAGCCTGGGCTATTTCTCTGGGGCTGGACCGCAGAAACCCTGCACCTCCAGTCAAGCTGGAAGAAGGGGCCCTGGCTCAGATGTGGCTGGTTTGAGATAGTTCAAGGCGCCACCTTGATTGGCTCGCTCCCTTTAAGGTCTGGCCGTACTGCCCCAGGGCGCACAGCCAGCTCATGGGTGTGCGCTGCAGAGAGAAAGCCACGCCATGTGTGCGGTCAGCGGCGCGCCGCTTTCAGGGTGCCCCTGGGCCTGCTGTCACCTCTGAGCAGAGCTTACCGCCTTCACCTCCCTCCCACTTCGCACCTGTTTGTCCTCATCCTCCACCTCAGCCCTTGGGCCAGCCGGGAACCCTCCTCGGAGGTGTGATGACCATAAAATGAGACTGAGCTCCCCAGAAGCAGCCTTCTTTCGTCTTCCCTACCCTTCCTCCCCTTCCCCTGTGTTCCGCTTCATGTCAAATATTTGCTTGGTTTACGACTCATACAATGTCATTCCATTAAATCATGTTTTCATTTAAGCAAGATGGCTGTCAGGCTGAAGCGATTTTATTGTGTTAGGAGACAGGGAAATATAAAGAAAAATCCATTTTGAGAATGGAGTAACAGCATATTTTACTTCAGTTTTCTTGACTTTTCTTGAAGTGGGATTGTAGATCTCCAGGTCTAACACTCTTCCTGACGAATCAAAACCAGTTGCTTCCCGGGGGTTCTCTGGGCCCCTTTGCCCATGAGCTGATGTCAGCAGAAGCCTCCACTCCCCTCGCTTATGCCTGCGGACTGTTGATCCTGCAGTTTTCCATCTGCTCCAACTGCTAGCTGGCCAAACCCGAGAGCTGACAGGCCGATTCGGCGCTGGTGGGGACCGTCTTCCTCTGCAGCGGGAAGTGCAGATCATCACGGTGCGCTTCCTGCCCCTGGCACCCTGGGGCCCGGTCTGTGGTAGGGAGTGAAGCGTCACTTTGGGAGCATGGAAAAGTAGCTAACTCTGCCCTAGAAGGAGCAAGACTTCTAGGTGTAGCCGCGCAGGCTGTGTGCCGCACAGCGTGCCAAATTTCAGTGGAAACCATCCGCACTGTCGGCATCAAAATGTCTGTGTTAGTTAGGACCGTTGTCTGGCAGATGGAAGACTGTATCTTGAGGAAGGGGCACATTTTGCCAATTTGTGCTAAAGTGCCCTGGGCAGGCATATGATTGGGCGGGTACAGAGAGGAGGCAGTCTGGCCTTGGCACTGCACGGGCAGCTCAACTATAGTGCTTACCTCACCCTCAGATGAGCACAGGGGACAGACCCTGGTCACACATGTTTAGCACAACCTCACTGTTCCAGCTGTAGCTGACTGGGTTAGGGTGGCCACTCCTCAGTGTGGCTAACCATCGCTGGCGTGCTGGCTTCTGGGCTGCCTGTCTTGTGCCCTTTCCTGAGTCCATCTCCTTTCGTGTGACTTCCCTCAACACTGCCATGTTCCCATCTGATCTGTCGTTTGTTTCAGAGATATAGATGTGACACCTGGATGAACTCTGTTGTGCAGGAGTTTTGAGTTTGACCTCAAGAGAGTTAGGCCCGAGGCTGTATATTGTAAGGTTTTAGCAGAGAGAGAGAGAGAGAGAGAGAGAGAGAGAGAGAGAGAGAGAGAGAGATTGAGATTTCACAAGTGCATTTCGTATGCTCATGGGTGAGCTATCTGATGGTATTTGAATCCCTGGTTCTGGTTGTTTCCAAGGATTCTTTCCCTTTCTGGGCCTTGGGTTTTTAATCTAAAATATGGGTTGGGGAGAGGCTTAGGCTAGAGAGAGTTTGGTTTCTATCACTTGCAATCAAAAGATTCCTGAGTAATGGAGGTGAGCCAAGGATCTATTTTGTGGCCTCTGGAAAAATGCCAAGAGAATGAAGCATGTCACAGAAGAGCTGAAACTCCAAGGAGACCTGCCAAGAACAGTCACTGCATGGAGACCCTGGGAAGCATTTTCTTGCTCATTTAGCGGAGCCTTAGGTGGATAGGCAGGGCGTGCTAAAGGAACTCTCACTCCAGAAGGTTTTCACTTTCTGCCAGTCAAAAGGATGAGCTATATTTCCCATGGGGCCTCTGTACAGTTTCCTCAGAAGGTGTCACGGTGCTTTAACCCCAGCTCTGCCATCTCATCATGAGGGCCTTGCCAAGTCACTGCCTCTCTGAGCTTTGGTTTCCTCATCTGTACATGAAGGGCGACAGCGCCTCCCTCACGAGAGCCTTCCACAGTGTCAGTGAGGCAGCCAGCAGTGTGCCCTCAGCCCTGTAGAAGCACAGCCACTCTGATTTTTCTTCTGACCATTATTTCCCTGATTGAAGTCGGTCAAGGAGCCCATGCTGAGGGCGCTCTTAGAGACCGCTGGATGGGGGCTGTTTATCTAGCTTGCAGCTATAACCGTAGCCCTCCCCTGTCAGCTGGCTGGAGTGTAAGTGTTCCTTCCTTCCTGGTATTTCCCCTGACCCGCACCCCTAGGCGGCTTTCCTGGCCATGTGTGCATTCCTTTCTGACCTGACAAAGAGCGTGAGGCGGGAGTAATGCGTTGTGTGGCAGGCTTGCCTCTCCCCGCTGGAGCTGGCTCACGGCGACGGCCTGAGTGATGAAGGCTCTGTGGATTCAGATCATCTGTCCTGGGTGGCAGGCCGAAGAGGTAGGCACCACCTGCTCCCAAGGTGGGTGCCCTCGTGAAAGTGCGCCATCTTTCTCCTTCCCAGAGATGAAGGATTAAAAAAAAAAAAGCTATCACGCGTTTTTGTTTAACTGTGTCATTATAGTTTTATAGTAGTTTTATTACCTGAATGTAGATATGAGAATTCAAAGAACGCTGGGAAATATGTCCTAAAGCTTCAAGGGTGGGAGCATGCTTCGAGTGGCTGACTCGGTGTGTCTCTCAGGAGAATTATCTGCCAGGCTGCAAATTCTGACAGAAGACACTGCATTTTATAGCCCTGCTCTGGGAAGGGGAGAGAGAGGAGGAGAGAGCTCTGGAAAATGTCTTGCAGAGGACTCAGGGAACTCTGTATTGCTTTCAAGAAGGTGTTTCCAACTCCTTGTTATTAAAACTCCCTGTCAGCCTAGTAGGCTGCATAAAATGCGGGAAAAGGAAATGAAGTCCGTTAATCTCCCAAGACAGACAGTTGTTATATGAAAGCCCAGCAACGGCTTCAAACTATCATGCCACATTCCGAGGACAAGGCCCAGGCCTTGGGAAGCATGGGAGGCCGGGGGCTTCTCCCTGACAGGGGCCTGGCACCAGTTTGGCCTCCAGAAGGAAAACTGGCCTCAGTCAGATGTCATCTCCGCGAACTGCAGCCCGAAGTCCCACTTGCTGAAGTAGTTATTGATTAAAGAGTCATGATAAATGACGACATGGCTGTGAGGAATCAATGTCCTGGGCCCCCGGAGGCCGTGTCCTGTCAGACTACACAGGAGCATCAAACATGGAGTGCAGACCTTCCACCTGCCTGAGGCATTGAGGAGCTTCAGGTTCTTCCAGGGGCAACTTCCCTGCAGGATCCTCAGTGAGCTTGCAGGCTTAGTGAGGGGCAAAGAGCACTGGACATGGAATCCAGGCCTACGAGCAATCTCTAAATCACAGGTAGTGGAAACAGCCTTTGTTCCTCAGCATAGCGTCATGGTTACACATCCAAATTCAGGAGCTACACGAACTGGATTCACTTCCCAGCTTCACCGCTCATGACCTTGAGCAAGTTACTTAACCTCTCTGGCGTTAGTTTGCTGTTCAGTGACACGAGACTAATAATGCTGTCTGTCTCAGAGGACTGTGATGAAGATGGAATGAGTTCATATTTGTAGAGGGTCTAGCACAGTGCCTGGCGCATCTTAAACACTATATTGTCGATTAACTGCCTTTCTTATCCTCTTTTTTTTTTCCATTCCAAGTCTGTCTCCACCATGTTGCAGCTACAGATGCTGAGGTTTAGAAGGGTGAAAAGATTTGTCCGAGGTCATCTACTTAATCAAGGTCATGTACTGCCCAAGGGTGCTGGATCCCATAGGAAACACCCAAACTGGAATCCTGACCTGTGCCTTCCCACGTGGGGCCCTTCTAGCTCCAGTTGCCCACCCCTGGGCCTCACCTTGTTAGCGCGAGGTGGAGGATGGGTGAGCCTGTGAGGAAGGGTCTGTCACTTGTGCCTGTTTTAAGAGTTTTGGGCCATTGCTAGCAAGACTCAATTCTGATAAGAAGAGCTATTAAAATATTTGATGTTCCTGAAAGCAGCAGCAATAGGATCTAAGATGGCGCTGAGAATGAATTTAGTACTTAGAGTTGTTTGAACATTGTCATTATTACCCAGAGAATAGGGAGGCCCCGGTGAAAGAATTGGGTCAGGCAGAGACTGTGCAATGGCGCCTGTGTGGCCAAGCGGCAGTGGCTACACCTGCAGCATCCAGTGCAGGTGGGCGACAGGGCGTTGCGTGCTCAAGTTCAGAGGGCGAGAGAGGGCTCACTTGGGATGAGATTTGCACATCTATATCGCAGGGATTTATGGTTAGTCTTTGCATTTTAAGGGCTTAAGGGGACATCCAAGGTGCCTGGTTCAACTTCCCATGTGCTCAAGGAGGCATCTGAGTCCCTGAAAGATGTAGCCCAAACCAAGCACCCACAGCCTCGCCTCTTGATTCCTCAAGCAACTTTCTGTTGGCAAGTTGTTTTCCTAGGGACCCCCTGATGACAAGGTGGGCGGGAATTAATAAGCCCTATTTAAATAAGTTCTCATGTGCATGCAGTCAGCAAACTACAAGACCCAGTATGCCTTGCCTCTCCAACAGGAAGTGAAGTTGCTCCTCTTTGCACCACAACAGCTCAGCCAATGAGAGAATGCCATAAACCAACGAATGAGAAGCCATCACACAGCAAACTCCCAGTTTCCTCCAGTGAACTCTTTGTTTACAGCAGCACTGTCTCCAATCTATATAAGTTGGTTGGGGCGTTTGTTCTAGTATGCGTAATCACACTGGGAGATTGCACTGCCCAAACTGCTTTTCTGTTGTTGTTTCTACCAGTTTTGTTGGTGAAAGAACTTTTTGTTTGAGGTCAAGAAGGAAGGAAAGAGAAGAAAGTTGGGAGGAAGGAAGAGAGAGTACTACGTGGATGAGAAAGGAACTGAAAGTCAAGTTCCGTGAAGATGGGAGGAGATGGGGATGGAGAGTTGAGAGAGAAAACTCGGGGGGACTATGGGAGGAATCTCCAGGTTGGCACAGGGTCTTATAAAAGACAGATAAGATTTCTCTGTTATAAAAAAAAAAAGGCAGAACTTGGAGCACAGGACAGGGCCAGTGGCTGAGAGCATGGGAGGACTTACTGAGTCCTTAAAGGAGTCCCCTTATAGGGGAGAAGTGAGTTTCCTGTCACTGGAGGAACCCAAGCTGCGCCTGGACCAGCCCGCATGACTCTGCTGCAGAAGGGGTTCGGGAGTCAGAGGGGACCTCTGAGAAATCTCTCCAAGCCCAATGGCCCAACCCTTTCTCCAGGGCTTTGTGTTGCTCCGTGGGTGGCTGGTGTTCCCGATAGCACAAATGGGGTGCGAAGTAACTTCTGATCTTTCCTGGCACACTGCAAAGTTGTGCAAGACTCAGGGAAATACTTAGCTACACTGAGCTGCCTTTCCCAAGTCAGTATTGGGGAAAAAAATAACTCCATTAGAAGTGCTAAATGAGGATCATAATGAGATATCCAAAGTCTTGCCAAGTGAATTTAATCGCTTTCTGATCCCAACAGCCACACAATTCAACTCTTTCTTAGCATAATTAAGCAAGTGACAATGAGGATACTATTCTAAGACATGGTAATGAGATGCTGAGGGGCCTGAATTCAGCTGGAGGGGAATTCCTATTAAATATTTATTAGATATGCAAGTTCTTTAATAGCTAGAAAAAATAGAAAAGGAAATTTAGTTAAGTGAGGTCCGTTTCCTTTGAAATTAAACTGTTAAAAACAGAAGCCGCAGGGTTAGCATCGCAGGCTTCCCCGTTCTTCTGGCCCAAGGGCTTGCTGCGCCCTGGCAGCCCCTGGCTATAAAACTAGGTGAGCAGGAGCCGAGGTAAAGGGGTCTCAACTGGGGGGTGACGGAGATGACCAGCTGGCTGAGCAGTAAGGAATAAAGAAGGAAGTAATTAGAGGACTTTGGAGCCCAAACTCATGTCTGAACTTGAGCTTGAAAACCACTAGGGTGTGTGTATGAGAGACCTTAGATGAATCGATTTTGCTGAGTCCATAGTTGCCTGTTCTGTGAAATGGGTCTGTTCAGACCAACCTCAGTTATCCGAAGACCTAGCTGATAATGGTAGTGGACGTGCCTTCGAGTCTGGGGAGCGCTGTGCTCACAGTGGAGGCTTGGGCCGAGGATCTGAGGGCCTGCAAGAGCGATTCCTGTGGTGGTCGCAGGCTCCCGGAGAGGACAAGCCCTGTCCCTGGTGCTAGCTCCAGGGAAGACGCCAATCAAGTTGGCTGAAAGACTGCATTTTGGCTGCCTGTTGAATTTTTTCTACCTAGCAAACCCACACAGACAAGGATCTGAAATCCCACAGGTCTCTGATGGATGTTAATTAGCATGCAAATGAGATGCAGGCTCCAGGTCTGGCCAGCAGGAAGGGGAGTTCAACCTCTGCTGGATCTCCTGTGGGGATGTTTTGAGCAATTAGGAGCCTCGCCTGCTCCAGAGGCCAAGGGAGGCTTGGCTCGGGCCTCAGGCAAGCCCCGGGAGGCCTGGTGAGCATGCCTCCTTATTGTGTGACAGGGGGTAGGGGTGAGGGGCAGACTCGAGCAATTTCACTTCACTCCTCAGAGACTCATTGATCACCTCCCTTTCTAGACTTTTCCTTGACTAACTTGACTGCAGTGCAGAGTGAGAGCAAGAATATATTTGCTTCTTGAGTGCCTACTTGTGCTGGATGCATTTAACCCTGGCAACAGTCTGCTGGCTAAGTAGTACCATGTTGTCATATCACAGAGGCATACTTGAGCTCAGGGATGGGACATGGTGTGTCCAAGGTGACAAAACGCAGGTTTCTCTGACTGCTCACTCCCTAAGGTTTTCCGTCTTCCATGCCACTTTTCCTGGACAGCCTGCACATAAAGTTCTGGAAGGAGTCCCGTCTTTGCCTAGGGAGGCCAGCGCCCTCGGGCCTGGCTCAGCAGCTGTGGGGGGCCTGGGTGCTGGGCTTGGGGTAGGAGTTGTGCGCCTGAGCCAGGAGCCTGCTGCTGAGGCCATGTCGGGGAGGGCCAGCATGCCTTCCCAGAAGCCTTTTCTGCTCTGACATCCAGAGTTGCTGAGCTGGTCTGTACCTGCCTTGATCATTGGGAGCTTCGTGATCATTTCCACTCGTTCTAGAGTAGGAAGGTTGTGCGCGTGTCCTCTGTGCCCACTGTAACTGACAACAATTTTTTTGGTGAATGATATTGTTGGATTATATTGTTTATTTATTTAAAATCTCTTTCTGTTCTGCTTAATTCTATTGCCTTGAGAGAAATAGTACCAATTCATTTTACTTTGCATAGTAGTTAGATCTTTGTCCTTTTGTTTTATACCTTTCCACATAATTTTATTTTTGAGGTGCCTTGAAGCTCTAAGTCAGCCCATAGGTAAGCCCAACACCAACCTTGAGAGTGACTAGGGCGTGGGCCCAGGCCGTAGGAACTGGGTGCTGGCAGCAAGCCCTGTGGCGACCAGGGTGACAGGCCGAGAGCCTTAGGAGTCAGCGGGATTAAGCTCTGACCAGCGAGTCGTATCCCTCTTTGGCATTATCTGCTCCAACTCACTGAGCTGCTTCCCCTGCACCCCCTCTCCAGCTGCATCCCCGACACCCCTCTGGGAAAGAGGGACCCCTTGACTCCAGCTTCTGGACAGCTTGTCTCCTGGCCCAGCCTGAGGGGCGGTAGACGGGGGTGACTCACAGAGTCACTGAAGATGCGGGCAAGCCTGGAAACTGGACGTGGGGCCAAGGTAGTGGGCAGTCTTCTCAGGAAAGCAACTTAACTCCTGAGGGAGAAATCCCGCCCCGAGCAGTGAGGACTCACAGGGAAGCACACTGTATCAGGTGCCCCTCCTCTGCCAAAATGCAGCCCTGCCTTCAGGCCCACGCCCTGAGGCTGCAGGTTCTCTCAGCGGCCCTGCCCCTTTCAAAAGGCAGCTTTTTGCCTTTAGGAGCTGCCCATTTGCACCTTTGCAAATGTCTTTTTTCCTCTTCTCTTTCCTTAACAAACCTGCCCCTTGACTTACAAGAAAGGGGCGTCCTAACTCGCCCGCCTGTACTGACTCCCCCACAAATTCTTTCCTGTGAAGGAGGGTAGACCCTCAGGGTCCCTTGCACCCCTGGGCCCCACAGGACTGGCTGTCTCAGGCCTGCTTGAACTTTGCCCAGCCCCCCAGTGACGGGACTTGTGCTGCCCTTCGGCTGCTGCTTGTGTTGCTTGTTCGCCCAAACTGGACCCAGTTCAACTTTCCTTCCAGTCCCGTCTGTCAGTACGTGTGGCTGTGGCTCACACTCAGATCTGGTCGCCCAGACGGCTTCGCAGGCCTCATGGAGCTGGCGAGGGTCAGAAACCTGGAAAGTAGCAGCATTTCTGCCGCAGTAGCAAGTCTCTCCAAAAATGAAGGGCGAGGCCGCCTATCTGTTACCCACACACAGCACAAACCCTCCTCAAAGGAGCAGGAGTTTCAAGTCTATAAAATTAACTGGATTTGAAATGTGGGTCCCTCCAAATCATCATTCAAGATGATGATGTCAGATGCCAGCAGGGATGCCCACAGCCTCAGGAGCGGGCTCAGGCTGCCACGTCATCTGTCTAGACGTTGGGTTGCTGCAGCATCAGAGACCCCAGAACTGGAGGCTTAATGTGCTTTGGATGGGGCAAAGGGTCAGAGCATTCCAGCTCATTCTAGTGTGGTGAGATGTCTCTGGGCAGGCCCTGTGGGTACCCTGTGTTGCTTCCAAAAGCTGACACAGGCTCTAAGAAATAAGGGGTGCAGAGCTCCACCTCAGTAGATGACGTACCCTCCATATGTCTTTCTGAATTAAATACTTGTAATCTGGCTTTTCACATCACTGCTTATTTTTTCGCTCGTACAAAGCAGTGTTAGTCTTATAGCTGCCTTGCCCTTTAGAGTTTCGAAAGTATGTTCACACATTAGTCAAGTGGATTCTAGAGCATCTTTCAGCTGGGCGCCTCATCTCCGTGTTGCTAATGACGAAACCGGCACACGTTGGTTCAGATGTGTGCCTGCGCTCCCCTGACTGGTAAGTTGCGGAACTTAAAGCCAGGACTCCCGCTCTCTCGTTAATGGTTCTAATTTTTAAAGATTTATTTATTTATGCATACAGGCTGGGGTGCAGGCCAGAGGTGTGGGGTTGTGAGAGGATTCACCAGAGACAGAGTGGGGAGCAGAACAGGCGGATCCACTAAAATACACTGCTGAGGGGAGCAGCGGGCGAGGCAGGAGAGGTCTGCTGCGCCATGTGGGAAGCTTCCTGGCTGGGGGTCGAACTCGTGCTGCAGTGGCTGCCATAGCTGAGACTTAACCCCTTGCACCACCAGGGAGGCCCTCGTTGGAGGTTCTCCCCATGAAAGTGCACTGCTGTCACGGCTCAGCGCAAACTGTAACATGTAGCCACGATGGGGGCATTCTCAGCAAACTATTAAAATGCTAAGGAAATATAGTTGCAAGAACATCTGAGTTTTACAATTGTGCTTTTTGCTTCAAGCCTCAGGACAGAAGCATAATAAAACCATTCATTAAAATATTTAGATCAACTGACAGCCACAATAATTAAAAACTCAGAGCAGCGTTAAGCAGTGTTTCAGATTTGTGTGCCCGGAAATGCTCTTTTAGTAAAGTTTGTCTTCATTGTTTTAGGAATAAGAATTTCTGCTGAGACACTGGGTGCCATTGGCTGCGGAAGCGAGGGTGGCCAGAGGACATTGATGGTCCAGCAGGGCAGGTCCTCATGTCCCCGAGGACCAGGGAGCAGGAGGGCCAAGGAGGCTGATCTCAGTAATGATGGCAGGTTCCTTGCTCACAGGACAGTCTGAGATGCTGAGGGGCCCAAGATAAGTGCCAAAAGGGAGTGAGAGACTTGCGAGCAGTTCGTCTCATCCTGGCTCATAGTTTGTCCTAAGCTGGCACCACGAAAGAATAGTAAGCCTCCTCCTCTAGAGAAGCTGCTTTATGAGGGATCTGGAACCCAAGGTGCGGTGAGATGTCCTCTTCTGGGGCCACGGCTGTCCCTGGAGGGTGATGATGGGAACTTGCCAATGGCCTTGGCTGGCAGAGGTAGACTCATAAGGTCTCTAAGCTGAGCCTCGCCCTTGAGCAATTCTTATCTGCCGGGCTTGGTAGCTCCTATTGGCTGTTCGCTCTGCCATGGCTCTGAGTCCTCCTGTCTCCTCATTCTCTGGTGGGTAGCTCATCTTGTGCCTTTCCTGCCCCGCACTATTTTTCCAAGCGACCGTTATTTATTTTAGTGGGAAATGATATTTCAAGACCACAATCTGCATTTTATGGGTGTGTATTGCTATGGGGTCAGTTGTTTTTGGAGCTTTCCAGTGGAAGAGCTAGGACATACATTTTTTTTTTAAAGATAACAGAGATCACGAGTTCATACTGATGCTGGCAATTCCAATTCGGCGCTATAGTGGGCGGTGTGTAACATGTGTTACAATATGTAGATGTATCTTCTGTTTTGCATCCATGTTACCTGACTCCCACAGCAAGAATCCCAGTTTTCAAGAGGACTGAGGATAATAAAATTAAAATATCATGTAATTATTGAACTTATCATGTAAACAGAACTGGCTCAGAATAGCAATACCAATGTGGCTGCCACGCTGTGATTACTATAAACAATGGACAACTCCTTATATTTCCTTCTGTCCTTAAAGCCAATTTGGTCAGGGATATACGAGCCAATTACTGAGTAGCGGTCATGTGGGAGAGCTCGCTACCAGTGGCGAGGACACAGATTCATTTACTTCATTTTGCTTTTGGTCTTTGGCAATTGCGGTCGTATACTGTTCTTAGTGCTCTTTTAGATCACGTAATGTGGTTACGTGGTCCAAAGCTGAATCGGTGACCAAGATATATGAAAGCAAATCTGGAGTCACTCCCTGTCCCCGCCGCCCTGGTTCCTCTTCACCTCAGAGGCACTACTTTGAAAAATTTATAGTTCATCTTTCCACCTTTTAATGTTTTAACGTGAGAATATTCATATGTATCTTATATGTGTTTTCATATTTTGGCCAGTGTAGCTGTGGGACAGATTCCTAGAATTGGTGTTGTCAGGTCACACACGCACAGATTTTTGCTGGATATTGTCAAATCTCTCTTCCTAGCTGAGGTTCCACTTTACATTCCCACCAGCCAGGCTGAGAGCGTCCCTGTTCTGTGTTCTGGTTACAATTCAGCCTTGCGCGCGTTGCGTCACCTGTGCTCACAGTAAGAGGCGGCAGGACAATGACTAGACGCACAGGCTCTGCTACTTGAGTGGCTGTGTGTTCTTGAGCAACTCACTCAATGTCTCTGTGCTTGTTTCCTCCTTTGTAAAATGTTTCCTCCTTTGTAAAAATGAGAAAAAGTCACTAAGATGGTCTTTATGATTAAATGTGGCAGCAAACCAATGACACCATGTGTGCTGTGCCTGGCACATAGTCTACGCTGGCATTAGTTTAATGGAGCCTCGTAGGAAACTTGTGAGGTGGGTATTATCGGCTCCAGTGTACAGAGGAGAAAACAGAAGCACAGAGATGAAAGAGTTGGTTCCAGGTCACACAGCTGATGCTTAGGCTGTCCGCCTCCAAAGCCGGATGTTACGCTGCAGGCTGCTTCCCTTGGGCTGGTCTGGGGGAGCTGTCATGCAGGTGGTTTCCACCAGCCTTGTCGTGATTGTCTTGGGTAGAGGCGCCTACACTATCCAGTCCTACTGTGATTCCTGCCCCTCGCTGCGAGGCCCATCTGGCCCGTTCTCCTGCAGATCCACGGGGATCCCCTGAGCAGGGATGAAGCTCTCCGGGGCCCTCTAGCCTCTGTCCCCTGGCCTGAAGCCTCAGCCCTTGCTGTGGGTAGAGTCTGCTCACCTTAGCCCTTGTGTGCCTGGTTTTTCAAGATTTTTGCAGCACTCTCCAGATTTGACCTCACCTGTCTGGTGCGCCTATCAGCCAGCTAGCTTCTATCATGCGTCCTCTTGTCTGTCTTGATGAAGGTGACCTGAAATGTCGCATGCTCAATAAATATTTTCACTTTGAATCCACATGCAAGGGGAAGGGGGTGAAAATTCCTTGTGTGCGTAATTGAAAACCGATGCTAGAGTGTTAGGACACTTAGCACTCCCCACAGGGGTGACGATGTCCTCCTTGGGGCTCGTCTTCAGGACTGAGATGCTCACCAAGCAGGCCTTGCCCAGGTGTAGGAGACTGAGACATAACTCATTGTTTTACTAGAAACGTTAATTTTTAAGTATCTGCACCAGTCACCATATATATATATATATATACACACAGCAATATGCAAATCCCTCCCATCTTTCATTTTCTATCAGAAGCAGGTCCAGATTTGTGTGACCCTCTTTAAAAAAAGAAACCAGAATTACAAATTCAAAATTAGGTCCGGAAGGCAGTGTGTGTTTAGAAAGGCAGAACAAATCACAGAAATCACAAATGTGTAAGACTGGCAGATACTACAGACATCCTAAAATCCAGAAATATAACAAATAATTGAAGTAAGCAAGTGCTTGACATTTTTAATCATTTCTGCCTATGACAGTTTGTAATGTCTTCTGTGGAATCAGAAGATAGTTTTTCTTACTGGTTTAAGCTGATTTTATCTTGTTGATAATTTTGATACCCCCCCTTTTTAAATCCTAGCATCATAACTGTTGGCAATTCATTGGAATTGCTCAAATGTTGGTCAGAGGAAGGGTAAATGTCCTCTTCCTCTTTTTAAATGTGTATGATTGGAAAGAATTTTTCATAGGTTAGTTCATGACTTGGGACGCTCAAGCCTTGTCTGTCTTGCACTATCCACACACTTTTGGTACCAGCTGTACTGGGACAGGTACACAAGCAATACGATTTCTCGATCTTTCTTTATGTCATAACCACTGGGGAGTCAGTCTGGTGGTCGGTGGAAGTATCCTGGTGGACGTTCCTGTAGCATACAGGTCTGTTGAATTGTTGAATGAATGTTTTATAAGCCTGAGTTAAGATAGCTCATGGACCAATTCACATTCCCACCAGCAGTGTGGAAGAGTTCCTTTTTCTCCACATCCTTTCCAGCATTTGTTGTTGCCTATATTTTTAATGTGTGCCATCCTCTCAGGTGTGAGGTGGTATCTCATAATGGTTTTGATTTGCATTTCCTTGATTATAAGTGATGTTGAGCATTTTTTTCATGTATCTGTTGGCCATTTGCTTTTCTTCTTTGGAGATGTGCCTTTTTAGCTCTTCTGCCCATTTTTTGACTGGATTGTTAGCTGTGTTTTTGTTGAGTTGTGTGAGTTCCTTGTAAATATTTGTTATCAGTCCTTTATTGGATGTATTGTGTGCAAAGATCTTTTCCCAGTTGGTAGGGTGTCTATTTGTTTTGGTTAATGTCTCTTTTGCTGTACAGAAGCTTTTTATTTTGATGTAATCCCGCCTGTTTATCTTGTCCTTCACTTCCTTTGCTTTGGGGGATGTATCGTTAAAGATTTTGCTGAGATGTATATCGTGTAGAGTTTTGCCTGTATTTTCTTCTATAAATTTTATGGTTTCAGGTCTTATGTCTAGGTCTTTTATCCATTTTGAATTGGTTTTTGTGCAGGGTGTGAGGCAGTAGTCTAGCTTCATTTTTTTTGCATGTGGCTGTCCAGTTTTCCCAGCACCATTTATTGAATAAACTGTCCTTGTTCCACTGCATTTTCTTTGCTCCTTTGTCAAAGATCAGTTGTTCATACATATGCAGCTTTAATTCTGGGTATCCTATTCGGTTCCATTGGTCTTTGTGTCTGTTTTTGTTCCAGTACCATGCTGTTTTAGTTATTATGGCTTTGTAGTATAGTTTGAAATCAGGGAGTGAAATTCCTCCATTTTCTTTCTTTTTAGTCAGGAGGGCTTTAGCTATGCAGGGCTTTTTGTGGTTCCATATGAATTTCATCAGTATTTGATCTATTTCTTTGAAGAATGTCATTGATATTTTTATTGGAATAGCATGGAGCTTCCATACGACCCAGCAATACCACTTTTGGGAATCTACCCAAAGGACACAAAAAACACTAATCCAAAAAGATACATGCACCCGCATGTTCATTGCGGCACTGTTTACAATAGCAAAGGTATGGAAGCAACACAGATGTCCAAAAATAGATGACTGGATCAAGAAGATGTGGTCCATATACACAATGGAATACTATTCAGCATTTAAAGAAGATAAACACATGCAATCTGCAGCGACATGGATGGAATTAGAGGGGATCATCCTCAGCAAAACAAGCCAGAAAGAAAGAGAAAACTATCGGATGGTTTCACTTATAACAGGACTATAGGGAAACCAAATAGGAGAGAGACACTTGGGGGGGTGGGGGA
>PVIJ01007014.1:0-86456 GCA_004024925.1 Scalopus aquaticus | reverse complement strand
TTTCCTTATAGTCCTGTTATAAGTGAAACCATTCGATATTTTTCTTTTTCTTTCTGGCTTATTTCACTGAGTATGATCCCCTCTAATTCCATCCATGTCGCTGCAAATTGCATGTGTTTAATCTTCTTTGAATGCTGCATAGTATTCCATTGTGTATATGTACCACATCTTCTTGATCCAATCATCTACTTTTGGACATCTGGGTTGCTTCCATACCTTTGCTATTGTGAACAGTGCTGCAATGAACATACGGGTGCGTGTATCCTTTCAGATTACTGTTTTTGTGTCCTTTGGGTAAATTCCCAAAAGTGGGATTGCTCGGTTGTATGGAAGCTCCATGTTGAGCAGTTTGAGGAATCGCCATACAGCTTTCCATAGTGGTTGGACCCGTTCACATTCCCACCAGCAGTGTAGAAGAGTTCCTTTTTCTCAACATCCTTTCCAGCATTTGTTGTTGCCTGCATTTTTAACGTGTGCTATCCTCACAGGTGTGAGGTGGTATTTCACAGTGGTTTTGATTTGCATTTCCTTGATTATAAGTGATGTTGAGCATTTTTTCATGTATCTGTTGGCCATTTGCTTTTCTTCTTTGGAGAAGTGCCTTTTGAGCTCTTCTGCCCATTTTTTGACTGGGTTATTGGCTTTGTTTTTGTTGAGTTCTGTGAGTTCCTTATAAATTTTTGTTTTCAGTCCTTTATCAGATGTATTGTGTGTAAAAATCTTTTCCCAGTTGGTAGGGTGTCTGTTAGTTTTGGTTAATGTCTCTTTTGCTGTACAGAAGCTTTTTATTTTGATGTAATCCCATCTGTTTATCTTGTCTTTCACTTCCTTCGCTTTGAGGGATGTGTCTTTCATGATTTTGCTGAGATGTGTGTCATGTAGAGTTTTGCCTATATTTTCTTCTATAAATTTTATGGTTTCAGGTCTTACATCCAGGTCTTTTATCCATTTTGAGTTGACTTTTGTGCAGGGTGTGAGGTAGTAGTCTAGCTTCATTTTTTTGCATGTGGCTGTCCAGTTTTCCCAACACCATTTATTGAATAGACTGTCCTTGTTCCACTGCATTTTCTTTGCTCCTTTGTCAAAGATTAGTTGTTCATAGATAATGTGGCTTTAATTCTGGGTATTCTATTTGGTTCCATTGGTCTTTCTGTCTGTTTTTGTTCCAGTACCATGCTGTTTTCATTATTATGGCTCTGTAGTATAGTTTGAAATCAGGGAGTGAAATTCCTCCGTTTTCTTTCCTTTTAGTTAGCAGGGCTTTAGCTATGCAAGGTTTTTTGTGGTTCCATATGAATTTCATCAATAGTCGATCTATTTCTTTGAAGAATGTCATTGAGATTTTTATTGAAATAGCATTGAATCTGTAAATTGCTTTTGGTAGGATAGCCATTTTGATAATGTTAATCCTTCCAATCCATGAGCAAGGGATGCCTTTCCATCTTCTTGTGTCTTCTTCTATTTCTTTCAACAGAGTTTTGTAGTTTTCTTTGTATAAGTCCTTCATGTCTTTTGTTAGATTTATTCCCAAATGTTTGATTTTTTTGCTTTCGATTTTGATGGGGATGGATTTCTTAATTTCGTCTTCTTCAGATTGGGTGTTTGCATATAGGAAGGCTACTGATTTTTGTGCATTGATTTTGTATCCTGCTACTTTACTGAACTGGTCTATTATTTTGAGTAGTTTTTCTAAGGAGTTTTTAAGGTTTTGTATATATATTATCATATTGTCTGCAAATAGAGACAGTTTAATTTCTTCTTTTCCTATTTGGATCCCTTGAATGTCTTTTTCTTGTCTAATTGCTCTGGCTAGGACTTCCAGTATTATATTGAAAAGTAATGGTGAGAGTGGACATCCTTGCCTTGTTCCTGATCTTAGGGGAAAGGCCTTCAGCTTCTCACCGTTGAGGATAATATTGGCCGTGGGTTTGTCATATATGGCTTTTATTATGTTGAGGTATGTTCCTTCTATCCCAGGGATTTCAAGGGCCTTCATCATAAATGGGTGTTGCACTTTGTCAAATGCTTTCTCAGCATCTATTGATATGGTCATATGGTCTTTATTTTTCTTTTTGTTGATGTGTTGGATTACATTGATTGATTTTCGGATGTTGAACCATCCTTGTGCCCCTGGAATAAATCCCACTTGGTCGTGGTGTATTATCTTATGGATGCATTGTTGGATCCTATTGGCCAAGATTTTGTTAAATATTTTTGCATCAGTATTCATTAGGGAGATTGGTCTGTAGTTTTCTTTTTTTGTGTTGTCTTTGTCTGGTTTTGGTTAGAATAATATTTGCTTCATAGAATGTTTTTGGTAGTACTCCTTCCCTCTCGATTTTTTGAAAGAGTTTGTGTAATATAGGGACTATTTTGTTTTTGAATGTTTGGTAGAATTCATTTGTGAAACCATCTGGTCCTGGGCTTTTGTTTTTGGGGAGGTTTTTAATTACTGTTTCAATTTCACTACTTGTGATTGGTCTGTTTAGGTGTTCTAGATCTTCTTTGTCTACTTTTGGGTGATTGTATAGTTTTAGGAATTTGTCCATATCCTCTAGGTTGTTAACTTGTTTCCATATAGCTGTTTATAGTAATCTCTGATTATTTTTTTTACTTTTGCTGTGTCCGTTGTGATTTCTCCTTTTTCATTCATGAGCCTATCTATTTGTGTTTTCTCTCATTTTTTCTTTGTAAGCCTGGCTAGTCGTTTGTCTATTTTGTTTATTTTTTCAAAGAACCAGCTTTTGGTCTCGTTAATTTTCTGGACTGTTTTTTTTATTTCCATTTCATTTAGTTCTGCTTGATTTTTATTATTTCCTTTCTTAAATTGTCTTTTGGGGTTTTTTGTTGTTCATTTTCTAGTTCTTTGAGATGTGAGATTAAATTGTTTCTTTGGGTTGTTTCTTGTTTCTTGATGTGAGCTTGTAATGCTATATATTTTCCTCTTATTACTGCTTTTGCTGTGTCCCAGACATTCTGGAAAGTTGTGTCCTCGTTGTCGTTCAGTTCTAGATATTTTTTAATTTCTTCTTTGATCTCTTTGTTGATCCATTGGTTTTCCAGTAATGTGGGTTTCAATCTCCATGAGGTAAGGAGGTTTCTTTTTTCCTTTTTATGATTTATTTCCAGTTTTACTCCTTTATGAACGGAAAAGATGGCTGGTACAATTTTGATCTTAGTGTGTCTGTTGAGGTTTGTTTTGTGGCCTAATATGTGATCGATCCTGGAGTATATTCTGTGCGCACTTGAGAAAAATGTGTTTTCAATTTTTCGGGGGTGAAGTGATTGATAGATATCTGTTAATCCCATGTGGTCTAGGTCCTTATTTAGAGTTTTAATGTCCTTAGTTACTTTTTTGTCTTCTTGATCTGTCCAATAGAGAAAGTGGGGTGTTGAAGTCTCCTAATATGTATGTATTTTCTTGAATGTCTGTTTTCAGGGATGATAATAATTGCCTGATAAATTTTGGTGCTCCTTCATTTGGGGAGTATATGTTGATGATTGTTATATCCTCCTGTTTTATTGTCCCCTTTATCATGATGTATTGACCAGCTGTGTCTTTTTTTACCTTCTTAAGTTTGAAGTCTATTTTATCTGATATAAGTATAGCTGTTCCTGCCTTCTTTCTTGGTCCATTTGCTTGTAGGATTGTTCCATCCTTTAACTACTAAACTCTGTTTATCTTTCACAATTAAATGTGTTACTTGTAGACAGCAGAAGGTTGTATTCTGTTTTTTGATCCATCCTGCTATGATGTGTCTTTTAATTGGTGTGTTTAGTCCATTTACATTTAGAGTTAATATTGATATACTGTCATCCATATTTTTTTATTTGTTTGTTTACACTTTTGTGGTTCTAATTCTTACCTTACAGTGTTTCCTGGTCTTTCTTCTGTTGGTTTTGTCTTCATGACTTCCAGAACAATTTTTTTTAAAGTCTATCTAATATTAGAGGGCATTCCTCCTCTTCCCTCTTTTTGGTTGTTTCACCATTCCTCACCCTAAAAAGCAGTAGCTGTGCTGCTGGTGGTGAAACTGAACCTGAAACAAAGTCATGTTCTTTTTTTTTTTTAAGATTTATTTTTATTTATTTATGGGATATAAGCCAGAGGTGCAGGGGTAGGGGTGAGAGGATTCACCAGATACACAGTGGGGAGCAGAACAGGCAGAATGACTGAAATACACTGCTGAGGGGAACAGTGGGTGACAGGAGAGGTCTGCTGCACCATGTGGGAAGCTACCTGGCCGGGGATTGAACTTAGGCTACAGTGGCTGGTGATAGCTTGATAGTGCTGAGACTTTAACACCTGTGCCACCAGGGAGGCCCATCCAATGTCATGTTCTATTTATTTAAATGGGTGTGTTTTCATACCATGCCAAGAATCTTTGAGAGCTTAAGGAGAATGTATAGCTTCCTCACAGATGACAGTGAGAGTGACCATGGGGGTTAAATGAGTTCATAGGAGCACAGGGGGAGTCTGGAATGGTTTAGACCAAATGCACTGACATATGAAATAACCCAGATCCTCTGATTCACTTATCATTGATGTAGCACATAAAGACTATGAATTACTTATTTATACTTGCCCACACAGAATGTAGAGACCATTCTCTGTTTAGTTATGGCTTCTCTTGACATTCGCTTTGATTGTGAGGGCAATTATTATAGTTCTTTCTTATTTCGTGGCATAGAAGGGATTTGAGGGGCCTGCACATACCTGACCCTGTGGTCTTTTGTTGATGTATCACATTTCTGTAGGCTTTAAGATCCTGGACAAGAAAGCTGTGTTCAGCTATGGTGAACATGGTGCTGCTCTAGGAGCAACCAGAAATGATTAAGGGGCTGGTGGCTTCCTGTGGGAATCTGACCTGTGGCACAACACAAGAGAATCAAGTAGCAGTAACCAAGACATCCAGGCCACTTCTCTCTGGCTTTTTGCCTTTGCTGTTGGTCCAAGCAGTCACCAGTCACTGGGGCTGCCTTGGGTGACCCAGATTGGGTTCTTTCAGCCTGAGATCAAGCTGTCATGCAGGAAAAACAGACTGCTCTTGTCTCCTGTGGTATAGATAGTCATTGCACTCCACTACTTCTAGTTCATATGCAGTGCCAAGCTAACCTACCCTCTGCAAGCTCAAGCAGTTGTGGTGGGGGTGGGGGAAGATGGTTTCCAAAGGTAACTTTCAGAGAAGGGACAGGCTTGGCCCTATCACCAGGGCATGTTCCATCTGAGGGCCGCTCGGCTTAGTCATAAAATACTCTTATCAGCCATAAAACCAAAATGCAAAATGGCTTTAATTACTCAGTTCTTGTCTGAGATGATAAAAGTACAATCTTTAATCATATTCCCAGCATTCAAATACTTTTGTGTTTTCCATTTGGGGAGGTACTTCCACAACAGCAAACTCCTATTCATCCCTCAAGACTCAGATGTTTTGTCCTTGGAGTCTTTTCCATGTGCTCACATTCCTAGGTTCTCTGGTACATTAAGAAGCACCAGGATTATTTCCATAGATTGCTAACTCTGCTAGATGTGACATTCTTGAGGCCAGGGGCTGAGCCCCATTTCTCGTTGGTCGTCATCCAGGGCTGGCCACCTGTGGCCTATGAAGTACTGTAAACTCAGTAAATGTAAGTGAATGGGAGAGTTATATTCATCCCCAATTTTTTTTATTGTTTCATTCATTCACATATAAAACCACTTTCTTCTCCTCTGGCAGTGGTTATTGCTATGTTATTTACAAAATCCATAGAGATCCAAAAAAGCCAACTATAAAATTGTCAGTTAGGATGATTTTAGCTGTGAGCAACAGTTGTCTCAACAAAAATAGCTTAAACCATAGCAGATTTATTATGATACCAAACAAGACATGTTCATGTCAGATGAGCCCTGGGTCAGGTGATTCAGCACACTCAGCAGCTCAGCGATCTCTTCTAGGGATCCAGGGACTTTCCAGTTTTCTGCTCTACCATCTTCAATGTGCCAGTGACACCTCCCTGCTGGGTTCAAGAGGTTATGTGCAGCAAAGAAGAGAGACATTTCCTCTCCCATACTCTTTATTGCCAATCAAACCCTTTCTCAGAAGCTCCTCTCACCCCAAAAGATTTCTCCTTAAGTAATATTGATCATAATTAAGTAACAACCTATACCATTGGTGCTGACATAAGGCCACCATGCTGGCTGAAGCCATCCTGATGCAATCCCTGGGGTTAGACTGGAAATGGGATTTACCTCCCTGAACACATGAAAGGCAAAGCACCTGGAAACTGGAGTTCTGCTAGTGAGGAATCGAGGAAATGGGGACTCGGCTGCCAAGTGACCATTTAATAATGCCTGCCACACTGAATAGTTAAATAAATGATGGCACATCAATAATAGAATGAAAGCTTAAGAAACCATTGCAATGACTTAGAGAGTAGTATAGTAAATGTAAAGTTTATGTATAGTCTAATCTTTTTGTTCATAATATTAATAAATATTAATTATTTATTATTAATAAATTACTAATATCCTGGGCACACCCCAACATATATGAGTATATTTATGTGTGACTATATTTGTGTGCTTCTGTGCATGTATGTGCTTGTGTGCATGTAGGGGATGTCTACTGGGGACCTTAATTTTTAATATTCTGTATTTTTTACAATATTGAATTTGTGTAAGTACACCTTCCTTTTGTTAAAACTAAAAAGAAAACTAACAAATAAATCATGCAAATCAACAAAAAGAAAGCAACCCAATCAAAAAGTGGATAGAAGCTCTGAGTAGATACTTCCCAAAAGAAGACATTACAGGTGGCCCACAGACATATGAAAAAAAAAAGGCTGATCATCATTTCTTGTCAGGAAATGTAAATCAAAATCACAATGACTCACACCTGTGAGACTGTCCCACTTTAAAAAGGCCAGAAACAGTAAATGCTGACAAGGGTATGGAGAAAAAAGAATCCATCTACACTGCAGGTGGGAATTTAGATTGGTCCCTGTAGATCAAAATGTTAAAAATAGATCTACTGTATGATCCAGCATTCCACCCTAGATATCTATTCAAAGAATATGAAAACATAATTTTGAAGGGATATTTGCAATATTCATTGCAAGGTATGGAAACAACCTTAGTGACCAACAGCAGATGAGCGGATAAAAAAAGATATACTCTCTATACATAATGGACTCAGCTATAAAAAAAAAAAAGATGAAATTTTGCCATTTTCAACAACATAAAAGGAGCTGGTGGGAATTAGGCTAAACAAAATAATTTAGAAGGAAAAAGAGAAATATGCGATGGTTTCACTCATGTGAAATATAAAGCAATAAAACAAAGGAATAGACAAAAACAAAACAAACACTTGGAATCTGACAGTAGAACTGAGACTACCAGAGGAGAAGGGGGTGGGGAGGGGAGGAGTGGAAGCAAAAGGTGGAGGAAACCCAATGGAATGTGATGGAAGATTATTGGTGTTTTGGTGGTGGGCCTGGTGTGGTAACATACATTTGAAGAATTATGAATCTGTATGCTTAAAGTATATACAGTGTTGTCAACCAACATTACCTTTTAAAATATGACAGAATAAACAAGTAAACATTAGAGAGACTATTTAAAATGACCAAGTATCATTGTGAATGTAAGAAGTCAAAGACGGGCCCTCCCTGGTGGCACAGGGGTTAAAATCTCAGCACTATCAAGCTATCGCCAGCCACTGAGGCCTGAGTTCAATCCCTGCCGGGCAACTAACCTACATGGCGCAGCAGACCTCTTCTGTTTCACCCACTGCTCCCCTCAGCAGTATATTTCAGTAGATTCACCTGTTCTGCTCCCACCTCTGTCTCTGGTGAACCCTCTCACCCCCCCACCCAGGCACCTCTGGCCTGGACACCAGTTCTTGTATGCATAAATAAATAAAATAAGTCTTAAAAAAAGAAAAAGAAGTCAAAGACTTAGGCTCCTTTCCAGGAACAAACTGATTTGGAATATAGATGGATTCCTCTAAAACTTCTACTTATGAGCCCAGAATTAAACTCCCTCCAGAAATGAGCAACTCTTTCTAAACAATATCCTGAACAGAGAGCCAAGGTTTTACTGGAGAAGGTTATCATCGTCGGTACTTGGAAGCTGACTATGCTGATACCCCTATAGGAAGTCCATTGGCAGAAATCTTTCCAGGAGCCACCCTGACACCAAGAACCAGCTAAACCTCCCTGTAGCCCAAGTGCTGTCCTGTGCCTCAAATACCCCTGTCAGGAATAAGCTCAGAACATAAATCCTCTGAGGTCTACCTTCCATTCTACTTCTGACTAAATACTTAGGAATGTCCTCAATCTCTCGAGCTCATTGAAGACCACTGAAAAATGGAGTTTGTTTGTTTGATTTTTTTTTTTACAGCATTTAAAGGAAGGACTCAGTCATTTAAAAGAAGAAATCTAGAGCAAACAAATCCCTTTACTATCTGTAGTGATTCATCTGGGAAGACTCTGGTTACTATAAAAATAGATGGTTAAATTCAGCAGAGTTTCAAGATAAGTATGTATCTTTGATCAACTTCACGAAAATACACAGGCTGGACTTGTAGAAGGAAGATGAGAGGGTGAGGATAAGTTTACCGGCAATTTGAGATTTGAAACTAATGAAGTGGCCTCTATTCTTTCCTAGGTTTACCACATAGCATTTCCTTGCCTAAAATATTTTTTCTAAGCACATTCAGAGTAAAAGTGGCGATCTATATTGTGCCTTTATTTAAGAAAAACCTATATATGTTTTTAAAGATTTATTTATATATGTATACAAGAGCTGGGGTGCAGGCCAGAGGTGTGGAGGGTGAGAGGATTCACCAGAGACAGAGTGGGGAGCAGAACAGTCAGATCTACTGAAATACACTGCTAAGGGGAGCAGAGGACAAGACAGGAGAGGTCTGCTGTGCCACATGGGTCTGCTGGGGATCGAACTCGTGCTGCAGTTGTTGGTGATAGCTTCATAGTGCTGAGACCCCCTGTGCCACCAGGGAGGCTCCAAGAGAAGCCTATATTTTAAAATATCATCTCCTGCTATTCACTGCCCCCCCACCCCGCCCAACCAAACACACATACACATGTTGCCTCATCTTTCTAAACTGAACTGCAGAGCAATCATGCTAATGGGAAAGCTGCAGTTTATCTCCTACCATATAGTAACTATGATCCACTACTGCCAGATTCATCAATTTTCCAAAAGAAGCCAGAAATTTGGACTTTAAAATTTTTATTTAGATAACGGTTTTATGCATTCATACAATTTTAATTAACACCTAGAAAATTGATTTGCATGAATTCAAGAAGGAATGTATCTCCATACCTTTATTCATGGATGGACTAATTAATCCTATTGGGAAAATATGAATTTTAGCTTTTGACTCAGCTTTATATTACTTTTTTATTTTTAAAAATTTTATTGAAGTAACATTGGGTTTTGGGCAGTTTTATTATCACCCACTTTTCAAATATTGGCAGGCAACTGGTTCTAGCTTTTATAAACCCTGTGCAGGCTGAAAAAAATATGTATGTCTGTCGATCCAATCTGGCTCCAGTTATAAGCGTGGGGGTCTCTGCCCTGTCTAGAGTGATGTAAAACAAATTTGCTTTCTCTTCTCCATGAAGATCTGAAGATGCCATAAGATGACTCTCAAACTCCTCTCAGTCTGTCTGTTGGTATTCGTTGGCAAACTCTGCAAGGAGTTTATAGCCTAGTAGAAACAGTGAAACAGCCAGTCACAGTGGGGTGGTGTCATTGCAACAATGAGGATTTGCATGAGGACAGAGAAAGGAGTGTTAGTTGTCTGTCTTGGGGTGTGTGCAAGCAATGGAATGTATTCTGCCATGTCCTTGTAGATGTAGCAAAGGGCTTTTTCCAGAGCTCTTATAAGAATCTCCTTTTGCTCCCCCACACACCAGTCATCCCAACTGACATGGATCCTGCTACTTCTATATGGAGCTTGTGGTGTGCCCAGAGCCTTCTTGAGGTCCCCCATGAATCTGGTCAATAAACATTGGATCCCTTCCCTACCCATGCGCAAGTATGAAGAAAGGCCTGGGGAAACTTAGGCATAACTAGCAAAGCCTTTGCTGTGTCTGACTCTGCTCACATTCATTCCATTTTAGAGAGTGGCCATGAGTTTCTTGCCCCCCAAATGCCCTACTACACAGATCCTGGGATGGTTAACTTTATGTGTCAGCTTGTCTGGACTGTGGTGTCCATTTGTTCAGGCAAACATCAGTCTAAATTGCAATTGTTGTGATGGTATTACTAAGATGTATTTAATCATCTGATTTAAATCAGCAGATTTTGAGGGAAGCAGATTACCTCCTTTAATGTGTGTCTGGGCCTCATATAATCAGTTGAAAGCCTTAGGAGAAAAGACTGCAATTTCATGAAGGGATCTGGCCTCAACACTTCACCAAAGTGAGTTGCCAGCCAACCTGACCTGGTCTGCAGATTTGATTCTTACCTGAATGTCTAGCCTGCTGGCTTACTCCAGCATTTGAATTTGCCAGGCTCCATGATTGCTTGAGTCAATTCCTTAAAATAAATCTCTCTCTTCTTGTTATCTGTGGGGTGTGTGTGTGTGTGTGTGTGTTTTCAAATGCCAAACAAAAATGGAAACTGTTTCAAATACTAGTGGCCTTCAAGGCTCCAAACCAAAGATGGTGCAGTGTCTGATTTCTCTTTATGGTTGACATGGGGAAGTCACCAAGGTTTATTCTGGAAATGTTCAACTTAGGCACCAAGGATTTTGAATAGTTTCCAACCTATTTGTCTTTCGAAACACAACTGAGTTGACAATTCCTTCAATTGACCCCAGTCCCAAGCTGTTGGTAGCTTTTTCCTTAACCATCCTCTATGGCCTGTTATACTTATTATGGTGTATTTTTGGCCACTTGATAATACTGGCTACTAGTGCTTCCTTCTACAATAATAGGATCTCTGATTTTTAGCTGTATAAATGACCACCCAGGATAAAAACGGCATTTCCTATGTTCTCTTTCGATTAGATAAAGCCATTTGCCATGAGGTAAGCTAAGGAAAGGAGGTTAGAAATGTTTAACAAGCTAGCAGGAGCTGTGGTCCTTGAGACCTTGAGGTACCTCATCAACCTAGCACTGCCTACCTGGATTTTCATGTGAGTGAGAGATAAACTTCGGTTACTTAAGCCATCGTTATTTGGGGTTTCTGTGACTTGCAGCTGAACCTCACACTAATTCACTTTGGCTGGCTTGAATGTCTCGCCTACCACAAAGTAAGGAAGCATGCGTCTTTTCAAGTGCTGCTTAGCACCCTGCCTGGAATGTAGTGGTGCCAGACAAGTGTCTATTGACTAGATATGAATGAAATAATGAATGAATGACTAAGAGATGCGGGGAAAGCCCAAGGTGAAGTAGAAGGAAGACTTTGTGCCAGTGAGTGGGTGCTTTCTAATTTCGCTTCAGCAAAAGGCAACTTTAATTCTATACTAATGAGCACCTACTTTATGCCAGGCGTGGTGTCAAGTGATGCTTTTACAGTGGTGAAAAAGGCAGACAAAAATGTCTGCTCTCATAGAGCTTATTCTAGGAGGGGAAATAAAGAAAATTTTGGGTAGTGCTAAGTGCCATGATGAAAATAAAGCTTGCTTGATAGAATGAACTACTTGGGCTGGGTGGTGAGAGAAGGTAGCATTTATGCTGAAACATGAATGACACGAAGAAGCTTAAATCAAAGAAAAAGGCATCTGAGGCAGAGGAATAGCTAGTGCAAAGCCATAAGGAGGAAGTTACTTGGCTTATTTCACAGAGACAAAGGCTGGTAGCATTGGGGCAAGTAGTTATTGAGAAGTGAGAAGAAGGAGGTAGGTTCAGGACTTGTGTGTCAAGTAAGAAGCTGACTGTTATCCCAAGAATAATAGGAAACCATGGAATCTTTAAGCCAAAAATGATTTACATTTTTAAACAATCGTTCTGGCTCCTTTAAGGAAAATGGATTGGAGGTAGGCCAGAATGGAAGCCAATAATGTTTCTGTTATCTATTGTTCAAAACTTAGTGCCATAAAATAGTCTTATTCATCTGCTCACTATTTTCTGGGTCAGCAATTCTCAGAAGGACACAACTGGTATTCAGCTCTAATTCAAAAGATGTAAGCTTGTGAGACACTGGGTCCCAAGGAGCCATTTCCAAGATGGTTTCTTCAAGCACATGTGAACTTCAAGAGCTTCCTGAACTTTCTCTTTCCCCACATGGCATCTCATCCTTCAGGGCCTGCCCATGTGGCATAAGCATCTCAGAGTCTGCTGGTCTCTTGTAGTATACTAATCACATGGAAGTGTTTTTCTAAGAGAAGAAAAGTAGGCGCTCCTAGCCAGTGCTACACTTGAGACTGGCACTACCTCATAATGTTTCTTGGATATTCTTTGGTCAAAGCAATCAAAGAACCCACCTAGAAAAATAGACTCACTAAGGAGCAATAGGGTCACATTGCAGAAGGACATCTAGGGCAGGAGATACTGCTACAGTCATTTTTGGAAAATAAAATATGTCCCAAGTGAAAAGGCCACTCTTGTCATTTGAACAAGAGATGATGGTGGCTTAGATCTGAATGTTCACCCTGGACATGAGAAATGGGTGGATTCAGAACAACTGAGCAGAATATATGAGAACTGCAAGGCATCAACAAATGCCTCTGAGTACTTGTTTAAATGAATTGCACTTTATAAGATTACGTGGATAAGTGCTGCCTACCGCCAATAAACTCGTCACAAATAATTCTGTCGTATCCATAGGACACATACATCATTGTCATATATCACAATGTGCCTTGTTTCAAAGCATGAGCTGTTTAGGGCAGACACTTAACGAGACACAGATTTCAGGACTCCACAGGGTCGTGAAAATGTGGACCTATAGACTATGGGATCCAGTATTTCTCACATCCCATAACCAGGTGTGCTTTAGAGAGAACAGAGGGCCTAGAAAGTTTATATTTTCAATGGCTTATGTAGATGAATTCATTTTCCCACAGGAAAATCTGAGTAGTTTCATTTCATATATTTAGTTGCTTAAGGAGAGAGAATTTTTCAGGTATAGGAGCTGAGGCTCCAAAGAGAGACTATGAAAAAGGGTTGTTTGTTTCTTTTCTTTCTTTCTTTCTTTCTTTTTTTTTTTTTTTGATGACAAAATGCTGAAAGCTATTGTTCCACTTTAACACAGGTGAGAGCAACCCAGAAACTTGCCCAGAGTCACCTGGAAAATGAATGGCAGAGCTGGTGCTAAAAGACATGACTCCCTGTTCCCATCTGGCATTCCTTCCACTGCATCACCCGCCACTCTGCTCAGAACACAGCTTTGTTCTGTGCTGTGGTTCTGCTGGACCCTGGCTGTTGCTCAACAAACTTCCCAATAGTGCCAGATGGAGGAGAGGAGATTGTGGACAGATCAAATCTGGTTTTTACGGGAAAAATAACTCTAGAATATATTTTGTGAACTTTGATTCAGTCACATATCTTTGTGGAGTGAACAACACAAGCATTTACAGTGCTTATGTAAATATCCCATTAACTATTTCTTAAATTCACTAATTTCTTAAGTTCTGGGGGTTACCCTATACCTCTTGGTGCTTACATCTCTATCAAACACACACACACACACACACACACACACACACACACACACACCTCAAAACCATTAGGGTCTTTTGACTTGGAACGTGAGAAAAACACAAGATCCACACTGTGTGTGGAGGGAACATATATATTATAGTGACTGTTACACACTTAACTTCTATTTTATATATACAGATACATGGATTGTTGTGTTTGTTTTTTCTCTTTCTTTGAAGCAGGCAAAATTCCATTCTGGACTTAGATAAAATGTGTATTTTCCTAATCACATTATTTCATTCTCAAGCACGTTTCACTCCTTTTTCTATTGTCCAATCAAATACATTATTTGCATTTTGTCTACTTTTCAAAAATTAACTGACTACTGTTATTTAAATAGAACCAGCAGTTGTGCTTTGCAGTTATTGTATTTATCACAATGAGATTAATGACCCAATGATCCAGGATTTTTCCATGCTAGGTTTTATTTAGAATTTGAGTTTATTTGGAAAAATATTGCCTCCCTACACATTTAAAAGATCTATAAAATATTGCTCCTTGATCTATGTAAGAAGCAGTTTGCAGGGTTCTGGGGCTGGAGGACAATAGGTCAGGATGGGTGTCTGGGAATGGGTAAATCTTGCCCATGAATTTAGATGTCTGTTCAACAAGATTGCATGACAAAACCTTCATGCCTTTATTATGTTTCACACGTTATATTGTACCGACAAGCTAAGCTGCATCTAGGACAGAGCCAGGTGGTGTTTAAATCTCTAAATATCTTAAAATTTGAAGGCTTCAGGCAAGAAAACCTGACTACTCAGAAAGCACAAGATTTAGTATTTCAGACAAGGCATTGTCAAAATCAGAAGAGTGAAGTTCTTTACCATAGATTTTACTATTATTTTTAACCTTTATATATTTTTGTAAGACTTTAAAACGGATGGTTAGGCAGTGCTTTTCTATAGGTATTCATTAAAGCATTAATATTAAAACTATTTTGAAATAAATCACCCTTAAAGAACCCCTTCCCCCCCCCCCCTTTAAAGCACTTTCTCTTACTGCTTAAAAATTCAAGTACTCTCTTAACTAACTGCAGACTGAAATATTTCACTATGGATTTGAACAGGAGCCAAGAGGGCCGATGAAAGGAAAACTTCTCTCTATAAAAGGTTTATTGTCAGCGCTTTCTAAAGACATAGATTCTTCTAAAACAGGCTACCAACATTTTCACAAACATTGACGAAGCCTTCTCAACCTCTCCTGGACCTATGATTCAGGTCCTTTTCTTTTGGGGCTGCTCTGCATCTAGCCTTTGACCTTGTGGATGCCCGGCTCTGTCTAACTGCTCCCTTCTCCATCAATATAATGTATATTATAAAAAGAGAAGGGGGTGGGGTAGCTTGATCCTCACACTATTGGGAAAGTACTTGAAATTCCTTGCATTCTTTTGCATTTAACAGCTTGTTTACCTAATCACCAGCTTATTAGGATTAGCACAAGTCATTGCTTCAAGCTCTTTCAGTGAAAATAAACTAACCTCCTGTAGACTCTCGGGGAGATTTGTTTCCCTGCTCCCAGGCAAGGGTGAATTTTTAAGTTCTCCCAAGCTTTAGGAAGAATATTGGAAGAGTATAAAGGTCGAAACAATTGACCTTTCATAACACAATATCTAACCATACTCAATCTTGCCTGAGGATTTAGATATAGGCAACCTGGGTTATGCTCTGCTTTCATTGAAGAGTTCTCTATTTAACATGAACAATAACCTGGTGATTAAAATTGTAAACGACTCTACTAAAGCCACCTAATAGTGATTCAGTGATGAAGACACGGAGGCTTTCAATTCATAAGAATTATTATTTGAACTGCAAATTTAACTTCAAATTCCGCCTTGTACTTTCTACAATGCCTGGTGTTCAATACATAGTTTTAATACAAATTACTTGAAATACAAAGTCTATCCTACTGAAGATATAAATGCAGTCATTGTCTAGGTTAGTTGCCTGTTCTAGCCCAAGCACCTAGAACAGTTCCTGGCACAAAATAGGCACTCAGTAAATCCTCTTTGAATGACATAAAGCATAGGCTAGATTGTTTCCAATAACTCTGGAAAAACTGAAAATATTTAATGTCATATACTCAGATATTAGGTAAATATTTCTTTATTAAATGATTAAATCCATAAATAAATTCTTTTCACTGAATATAAAATTAAAGTCATTTACAAATTATTCCAGTATTACATTTCCCCTCCCTCCCCAAAAGCTACATTTTGATAAATAAAAACATTCAGTCTTAGAACCCCTGATTTCTGTTTGCAGTTCAGAGTGCAGATAGCTGCCTCTCAGACACTCACGGAGTGTCGCCTCGGGAGGGGCTGGAACCCCCTCCCATTTACTTCTGTCAAAGGATGAAGGTTAAAACGTTCAGCTAATCTTATCTTTTACCATTGTAGACGTGAAAGGAAGAGAGCCTAGAGAAAAATATGCTTACCAAATAATTTACAAACAGAAAACAGAAGGTCATCAATACCACAAGCTCCAAAACGAAGCAGTAATATGTGCTCCAATATTATGAAGCAAAGTATTCTCCAATGCAGCTGCGTTAGTGTCCGTCAGCACACCTGGCAGTTTCGAAATACCTTAAAACTACTCAAGAATGAGCAATGCATCCCTTCTACAATGAGTCCCTTCACCCCCACTGCCCCCACCCATGTCTCCATGATTCTGGCCCTCTTCTCCCCTGTTTGTCCCTGTTCCTTGTGCTGGAGAGTCAGGTAGCATTTAGTCCCTAAATTTGTGAATGTCATTGAACAGCCTGTAGAAGGGAAAAGCTGCCTCATTGGCATGTGGACAGTTGTAGTTGCATTTGCAGGACTGGATCATCATGACATTCTTGGAAAACGTCTCCCCGTCTTCACAGCGGAACCGCATCTTCACAGTCCTGGTCTGCTGGGGCGTGCAGCAGCGGCCGTCCACGCAGGAGCCGCAGTATTTGGGCCGGTACTTCTTCACACTTGAGCATCCGGCGTAAGTAAACTTGACTGGTTCGGGGGATTTCTTGGTCTTGCTGCATTTCTTGCCCTTCTGTAAGAGAGAGGGGAGAAGGAAAGTTAGGACAATGATTCTCTTTCTTGGAAGAGAAGTTCACATCTCACACAGCTGCCAGGAACACCCGACAGGCGCCACAAGAACTTACTTTCAGGCTGCCGTACATTAGCTGTCCACAAGGCCGCACTTCACAAATCCGGGTTTCTTTCACCAGGCGGCATTCAGGGTTGTCATTGGTAACTCGTGTGGAGATACCAGTTCCGCAGGTCTTTGAGCACTGGGACCATGAAGTCGTTTGAACGATACACTTCTGGCCGTGGAAAGAAGGACTGTATAGGATTCGAGGTTCCATTCCAAAAACTACAGAGACAAACAAGAGGAAATCTCTCTCAGAGGCAGACTGGCACAGATTGAAAGTGCTCATTTCTATAAAGCTTGACATCAGAAATGTATCTCAGTCTGTCTCAGGGGCTCAGTCTCAACTTACCAGGGAGCCGCTTTAGAGAGTCGCCTTTTCCAACAGCAATCAACTCATTGTTTCTCGTTAATTCCACTTCAGAGGGATCAAATGTCATTTCTTTGTCCAGGAGGTCATCCCTGTCTTCCATCCGGTCCTTGGCAGCATCCTCATCACAGACCCACTCCTCACAGCACTGCCCAGTGACTTTGACCAGCCGAGGGTTGGGACAGCCCAAGTTGGGGAGAGAGAGTTCTTGAGGACACAGTGGAATGCAGCCTACAGCACCGTCAATACATGTGCACTGATGTTTACAGTTGGGCTGGAAACTTTCTCCATTCTGGTAGATTCTGGAGTTATATTCACAGGGTCTGCCCTCTGACTGAGCTGCAAAGAGAGCCAAAAGAGAAAGGGAAAAGTTGAGATTCCGAACCACAGCCTGAAACTCACACATATTTTCTGCTGTTAAATTCAATTTATGGTAAAGTTCCCTACAATTCCCCGGAGACTCCAGACCAGAACAATAAGTTAGTCAGGAATCACTTTTCCGTATGCGCTTTTCGTTGGGCCCAGACACACTGAATTGCATTCCAGACTGCTGAAATCATGTGCCTTTCTGCCAAGCTACCAACAACAAAGCATCACCATACATGGTCTCAAAATTACTAAACTTCTGGCCTACGGGGACTATTATTTTTTTTAAAGGGGCCAAACCACAAGCATCTTACCTCTGCAGATCCCCTTCAGAGCGGTGGAACTGGCGCCGAAATTGCATTCCAGCCCCTTGGTGTGGTCGCAGGGCTGCGTTTTGCTGCAGTCCTCGTTGAGCTGCTTGGCGCATACCTTACAGCAGCCACAGCCGTCCTGGACCAGCCCGACTCCCGGGGCGCACTTGGGCGCCTCCAGGGGGCAGTGGCAGGCAGCGGGGCAGGTGGAGAGCGCCTGGAGGGGAAGAAAGACACGCGTGAGATTTCGCGCAGTGCGCATAAGAGGCGTTCAGGGGAGGGATCGAGGTCTCTGATTCCGTCCAGTCAGGCCACCCGGGGCGGCTGTGGGCCCCCCAACACAACACATAACCAGGCGGGGAATTTAAAGAAAAAGCTATCCGAAACGCCGCCCCCTCTCCCCCCAACCTTTTCAGCTTAGTTTTTTTTTTTTTTCTCTTTGGGCAATCTGGAGACGGACAGGGGAAGGGACGGGGAGAGCGAACGAGGGAGCGATGGCAAAAGAACTCACCAGCCTGGCCAAGTGGAGAAGGATGACGACTAGGGCGAGCGTCCGGGAGCTCATTGTGGCGCGCAGGAGGAGTCTAGGCGAGCGCGGAAGAAAACAGCCAACACACCGGTGCGCAGCGGGAAGCCCGGCGCGGCTGGGTCGGGGTGCGGGTGCGGTGGCCCGGGTGGCAGGGAGTCGAAGGCCGGGAAGGCGAGCCGGCTGCGGACGCCCTTCTCTCGAGGTCCTTCCCGTTGAGGCACCGAGGGCGCGGGTGCTGCTCGAGGGCGCTCTCGCTCGCGGTCTGCCCAAGCGCGCAGAGCCCGCCTCTTATACGGGCCGGCAAAGGCGCCGCGTGTTGCAGTGACGTCGGCCCTGTCTGCGCGTTCCAGAATTCTCAAACATCTCAGGAATGCTGGTTGGCGCGGGCTGCTGCCAAGCGCCTCCCCTGGCTCCGTTGCACCTTTTTTTTTTTGTCCTGGACCCGTCAAGAAAACAATCTTCCGTTTTTTCCACTTTAAATAACGCCTCGTATTAGGGAGGGCTCTTTCTGGCTTGATAGTGGTGATGGTGGTGGAAGGGGCGAGGGGGGCGAGTTCAAGACTTTGCCTGAACTGGGAGGGTGGGAGGACCTGAGAGGGAGGAACAAAAGTCGTTTTGTTTGGTGATGCCGAGTTGACCGGGCAGTTTTGGAAGCCCTCAGCCAAGAAAGCAGCGAGCTGTTTGCTTGTTTACAGCGAAGGTGAGAGTGTTATCTATAGAGAGAAGCGAATCGGGAGGGATAGTGTGTGCCTGAGCCAGGAATCTATTTGTGGACTTCATACAGGCATGCTCGGATCAAGTCCCAAAGTTCTGGCATGGTGTTTATTAGTCAAGTTAAGTGTATTGCACATTAATACTTTCTGTGGCATTTATGAATGAGAAGGGGGGAAAAATCAACTTCCTCCATGTCTGGCAGATTCCCAGGCAGAGGTCTTCCCCCTTTTTTGGTATGTCGTACTTGTTTGTTTTTGGAGGTTCCCACTTTAGTTCCAGCCCACTGCCTGGGTTGGATGTCCGAGAGGAAACGAACTCAGGGAGTTCTCTGGAAAACTGACTTATATACTTCCTCACGGATGCGGGGAACGGGGTAAGCCCTTCCAGTCTCTCTCCAAGGGTAGGAGGCGATGTTCGCTAAGCAGCCAGCAGACCAAAAGCAGAAGGGACCGCGGTGAAGTGATTTGTACTTAGATCACCACCTGTATACACTGCAAGGCTAAACCAGATCCCAACACCATTGTGCTGGATGTAGCTCTGGGAAAAGCTGACTGTTAAAAGCTTTGCTGAGCGGGAGGGATGTAACTCCTATCCTTGGGACCATTTAGAGCTTCCATTTCCAGTGAAATACAATGCTTTTCTCTCCAAGTACAGAGAAGAGATTTATGATGTAATATTCTGTAATAAAAATGTTAGTCGATTTTCTAAAGAACCTACATATTCAACCTGCAACACACTCAGTAAACCCCCCCACAACACAATTAACTGTAACATCATTATTACTAGTGTGATGTATATATACATTTTCCCTCAAAGTTTCATAATCTTCTTGTATATTTGTAATAAAAACCAACACAAGTCAGCCTCCCTTTTTAATTCTTACTCTAGAAGAACTCCTTGTCCTTTTAAATGTTTAATGTCCTGTTTGGTCTTCATAATTTAGTAGGTTTGCTTAAGCAGGCCTTTAGTGCTGACTTTTCTGTCAATGAGTCAGATAAGCACAATGAGAAGCAGTTACAATGAAAACATTCCTAAGGAGAACTATTGCACGAAAGAGTTAAGTTCCATTCATTCAGAAGTTCCCTTTCATAAGTCTAAATGGCTTTTGCTGGAAGCTGTAGGATCCCTCAGGCTTTGTTGGAGGAGTGCAGGGTGGGGGATTTACTTTCAAGACAATAGGTTGTCAGGTGTTATGGAAATACAGTGAGGAAATTCTGGGCCCTACATCTATCCGAGCCAATCATCATTCATTATTTAAAAACTGGGTTTTCCTGTATTAGGGTTTCATTATTGTTTCTTTCTTAATGAAGTGACTTGGGACAAGGTTGAGTAGGCTCAGTACAGGGTGGGAGGAGGTGGTGGAGAGAGAATGGAGAGGAGCGTTCCTGGCTTCTGTTGTGGCGTCTTTTCTATTTGACTTCATGGTTGTAAGTATTTCCAGATGGTGAATCAGACACCAGACGTAACAATATTTCCATATTTGGGTATAGCAGTAGCCTGCGTTTTTAACATTTTTCTGCCTCTGTTATCCAACCACAAAGCATTCTTGACAGCTTCAAATGTTGTTAAATATAGACTTAACTTCTGTTCCCAGAGCAGGAAATTCTTTGGAATTCCTTGTTTTTCACGCAATTTTTCTGTCATGATTTAAAATAAAATTATAGTGGATGATCCAACAGTCCGGTATATACCTAGTTCTTTTACTGGGAGGTTGGGGGGGTGGGGAAGGCAAAGAGATTCAGCCTGCTGCACAGCATTCAAGCACAAGCCACTCTAGAGATTCCTTTAAAAATTAGATTAAAGTTTTCTAACAAGGGTGTGTGGGTTGTTTCTGGATTTCAACTGGGAAATTTTAGAGGATGAGTTGCCCCAGAGGAAAAGCTTAGAGGACCTTACCATCAGTTGTCCATTTAAAGCAGGGGGGTGTATGTATGCTGTGGGACAGGGCTGGGAAGCTGGAGCAAATAGGGCCAGGAGGTGGGGGAGCAAGAGAGACTACAGTAACCTATGTGAACAGACTTTCCATATACTGTGCCCTAAGGCTTGTGCTAGTAAAGTTCAGTATCAGGCCAGAGAAACAGCAGCTCCTCGTGTCCTGCTGAAGGACAGTCCAGAAACCCCAGACGTCCTGTCTCCTTCTCGCCTTCTCCATGAGAGCTGCAGGTCAGTTCAAGTTGACAGATTGGTGGACAAATGCACACATGTTTATGGGTAAGTGTTGTTTTTGGTGCTAATTCTGCATGACTCTTTTTCCTTCCACCCTCCTCTATATATGTGCCCCACAAAGGAATGTGAGTGCCTTGTTTCCTGGGGCTGCAAGGCATAGAGAAGGGGCTGCTTTTCTTCTGTACCTCCTGGTTTTGTGTTGAGCTATAGGAATGTCTCTCAGGCGCTGCTGCTGGGGAATTTTAGCTCAGCAAAAGAAGGGTTTACTGTCTTGTGGCAACTGAGAAGAATCAGTATAAACCTAATGACTCCAGTTTCCTTGCCCTAGATCAATGGTTTTCAAACTTAGCAAGTCTCAGAATTAGCTGGACAGCTGGTTAAAAGACGGATTGCTGGGCCCCACCCCAGAGTTTCTGACTAGTGATATTTCAAACGAGCTCCTAAGTGATGCTCATTCTGCTGGTATGGGAGAATCACCCTGAGAATCACTACCTTGGATGGCAGTAGTGCTTGCGTGCGTGTGTGTGTGTGTGTGTGTGTGTGTTTTCTCATGGATACTTGCTTGCACACCCAATCTCACAACTCCACTTTAAGCTAGCTTAAAGAGCAGAACAATGTATGGTGATTATAAGGTCAGCGTTAAGGTGGCACTACCCCGAGCCTCCCATCCCCCGCCAACCTCTTTCTCTCCACCTTCTATCCACCCTCCACCCTGCAATCCCCCACCCTCACCCGCTGGAGTGATCTCCAGGAGAGACAGAGACACCGGGATAGCGGCGGGAGTTGGGTGGCAGACCCGAGGGAAGGGCCTGGGTGGCCGCAGGGGCCCTGCAGAGAGCGCTGGCAGGGTTCGCGCGGCGGGAGGGCACGGGGCCAGAGTACCCGGCACGCCCAGCCGCCTGCTGCCCGCCGCCCCCTGCCGGCTGTCCGGCCTGCGCGCCCCAAGTCAGAGTGGTTGCCAGGACTCTAGGTTTCCGGCGACGCGCGGCGCAGGACGTTTCCAGCTCCAGCCCATATTTGGTGAAAGTCTTTCAAGACTCCGTCATCCAGCTCCGGGGGGCGGCGGGGGCGACGGAGGCCCCAGCTGCGGCCCCAGCTACCGCGCTGCCTCCTCGTTACTGAGAAGTTCCGGCCTCTTGCCGCCGGGCCCCAGGCGCTGCGGGCTTGCGTGTACAAGGGCACGAAGAGAACTCCGCACCCCAGCCTCTGCCCGCATCCCTGTGAAGACTCAAGCCCTCCCCGCGCTACGTGGGAGGCTGGCGCGGAGGGCGCAGCGGCCTGATTGTGTCACTTTTCCCGTCCACCCCCCTGTTGACTCGTCCTCCCAGCGGGGCAGCGAGTTGCCGAGCTATGCCAGACTTTGAGGGTACGCCCAGGCGCGGGCGTGTGGGTCTGTGTGTCAGAGAAGGGACATGGAATTGACTCTGAGGAGAAGTCCCAAAAGGCCTTGGTGCCATTATCTCTGGAAGGGCGAGATATTAGCGCTTGCTCTCTGCTTCTCTTGGTTTTTCAAGAGAACAGTAAGTTCCATGTGTGGGTGAGCCTGCATAGGAAGTCTTGGCTCTGCCACCCCACAGCCTGTAGCCTTGGGTAAGCTGCTCATCCTCTCCAGACTTTGTATTCTTCATCAGTAATTAGGAAAGGAGACAGCAGGTGATAAATGAGACTAGTCCCTTTCAGAGCCAAATCCCATGCCCCCCTCTCCTGATAATGACAGAAGCAAACACATAGGATGCGCCCTACATAAGGCATTGTTTTGAATACCTAATGTATAGCAACTCATTTAATTCTCCAGACCCTTTTGTTAACACCATTTCTCATCTAAATAGAGGCACAGAAAGAAAGTAGCCAAAGTTCACTGACCTTACCAGTCACAAAAACTAACCAAGAATCTCGATTCCAACGGTCGCACACTGCCCCACATCTCTTACTTCAGATGTTCAGGTGTGTTGCCACTCCTGGAACTTTACCTGTATCTAACTCTACCACACCTTACTCAGATATTCCAAGATAAGGCTTCAGATAGAAACATAGTTGATGTATTGACTGAAGCTGTGCTAATCTCTGAAAACTGCTAGCCTACTGGTTCTTGGAGAAGTGAGGGATGGGGTAGAGCATGTTGACAGAAAATGCCCGAGTGTAAATAAGCTTATATAGCAGACTTTTCGGCACTTTGGCAGAATGGTGGGGAAGCTATCTGGGATGTTTGGGGTTCTTCTAACACCTTACATGTCACATTGATCAGGGAGTCCCTTCATCAGGAGTAAGACTTGGCTTGAGGTGACCTATATTTGTTACTGATAAAAAGTTTTCAGTGTCACGTACGTACTTCAGAGTTCCTTGTGGAGCAAGTCTGCTTTTGACCTGTTTTCCCAAATATATAATTATTTATTGGAGGACCAATCATTTGTCCCTTCTGAACCCCAGATTTGAACAGCTCTGATGATGCGTCATGGTACCATAGCAGGCACCGGTGACATAAAAAAAGAGGACTTTAATATTCAGCTGGAGAATTCTACAGTCTGTTACTGAAATGGGTACAAGAAACTTTGTGGACACATCCCAGCCTAGGGATTAGAGATAGAACAAATCTGCATCTGAAAAGGTGAACAAGAGTCCATACAGGGAAGGAAGTTTGAGATTGAAGAATAAAGCCTTGACCACGTATAACGAGGAACTCTCTACTATGGCTTCACAATAGGATTCCTTTGGGGCACTGGCAAGAGAGATCCACTGGGCCCTTCTGCAAATAGCCTTGCCTGCCATGGCACTAAAGTTCTGCCCACAAGCAGTGGTGAACCCTATGAAGTTTTACCTTTGTTTCCTTATCTGTAAGATCAGGGGTCATTTAATGAAGGGCTCACAGGAATCGGCCATGTAACAAAATGCCATTCCAAGGGTTGGTGCAGGTTGACCGTGATCTCAACGTTGGGGAATCATAGGGAGAGTGAGGACCATCTATGGGTGTAGAGGGTTGAATGCTTGCTAGGTGAAAATGTAGGTTAAGAGTTTGCTGTTTTCTCACTTATTAGAAGGTTACCAGAAATCTGGGTTTTTAAGTGAAATCTTGAGTTTTTAAATTTTGGCAATTATTAAAACAATATTATAGGTATACATCTGCAAAACAGTCACTACAATCAAAATAATGAGCACATCCATCAGCATCTTATGTCTTGTTGTAATTTCCCCCTCCCAAACACATATTTTCATTCACTGGCAACCGCTGATTAGCTTTCAGTTACTTTAGATGAGTTTGCCTTTTCTAGAACTTCATATAAATGGAATCATAAAATATCTACTCTCTTTTGCTCTGTCTTCTTTAGCTCAGCAGTATTATTTTAAGATTCATCCATGTTGTAGCATGTACCAATCATTCATTTTTTACTACTGAGTAATATTCCATTCTTTAGCTATATCACGGTTATCCATGCATCTATTCATAGACATTAGAATTGTTTCCAGTTTGGAGCTATTAAAGTACAGTTGTTACGAACATTGTATAAAATAGTGTTGAAATGCCACCTAAATTAGTCATTTTTTTTGAAAATCAAAGATTATGAAGTCTGGGGGCTGCCAGCTGTGAACTCTGGATTGAATGTCTCTAAGAACCTGTTCTGCTCCAGAATTCTATAACTTCCAGCCACTCATGAACTATCAAGGAATGGCATTTCCTTTTCATTAATTTAATTTAATTAATCTCCATTTAATTGTCAGGTTGACTAGACTTATTTGTTTAAGAATCAGGGCTGCCCATTTGACTCAGTTTATAAACTCAATAGGAATTTATGCTTGTCAACAAAATTGAACTGTGTCTTCTTATTTTTTTATTTAACTCATTCCCCAAACTCTACGTAGTATTTCTTTTTCTTCTCTTCCTGAATTTATGTTGCAGGCAGCTGGCATGGCCTTGGCAGTGTGGTAGGAAACATTTTTTTTTTTAAGGGCATCCGTATCCAGTGGGAACTATATCTGTTTATTATTTCCACCTGGCATCTGTCCACAGGAAGCGAGGCATGTCTTACCCTCTTACCTTACAGAACTTATTTTGTGATAACATAGAAACATTTCATTGGAACAGACTAGAAGGCACCGCTCCCACTCCACCCTGTAATCCATCTTCTAGACAAGGTTGAGCAATGTGAAATATATTAATTATAAGTCACTATCAAATGAGTTGGCTTCAGATTCAGGGAATTAAAAATTAACCTCTACTTCTTGTATTTTATTTCCAGAGATACCTTTCTCTTAATTGCCCACTTAAAACCACACATTCCTCATTAAGAATTTAAAAAAGATTTGATTTGGGTATGGCACATGAGTACACAGATAGAGTCTATGGATAGAATGAAGCCATGTATTTGTGCCAGTATTTTGCAGGTCCCAATGATTAAGTGTAAGGGAGGATTCTAGCAATTGGGCTGATTATGTGAAATAAAACATAAAATGTTGAAAGCTCAATGCTCGACAAATGCTTAATAAGTTAAAATTATTCCAACTGCTAAGTACCACTATTACCTTTACATTGCTATAATTAGTGTAGAATGAGCTAGTTTTATTCTCTGGAGAATATTCTCTATTCTTTAGAGTAGCTGAACTCTAGTCATAAAATCACTTTGTCCCCAGCCAAATATTGTGACTTGCACTGGAAACTCAGTGACCTTCTAAGAAATCATTAAATAGGCTTGACTGTCATGGCGATAGGACTCTGCCCAAAGGCAATGGTGAGCTGAGGTTTTGCCTTTTCCTTTGTCTATAAGATAATGGGATTGTCCCAGTGTAGGGGACATGCACTCAAGTGCCCACAGGAATCATCCAGAAATAGAATGTTTGCAAGAGGATTGATGCCAGTTGAACATTGGGGAGCTACTGAGGTATTTATGACTATGGGATCTCGGTTTTGTCAACTAAGACTAGGCAGTTAGTACATGTGTCTCATCTAATGTATATAAACAACCTTGAAGGGTGAGTATTTTACTTCCATTTAAAAGATGATAAAACAGGATTCAACAGAGTCAGTACCTGGAGCAAGGGCACAGAGTTGTTAAGGTAGAGTGCAGTGTCTGTCTCCAAAGGCCATTCTTTTGAGGAAGAACATAGTATTTGCTATCCCTGAAAACTGTGTTAAAGCTTAGGATCATGCCCCCAACTTCTCAATTCCAAATTAGCAGCTGATGGTGGATTTGCCACTTAAACATTTTCCTGTATCTTGAGCTTATTTGTATTTTCACTAATTGTGGACTCCATTGTCTTGAGGAAAGTTTGGTAATGAACGAGTTAAGCAATGAAAAAGACTTCCCTTCTCAGGGATTCTTGCTTGAACTTGTCCTTATTTCCTCTGAAGAATAAGAGATGTGTCAGAACAGAGGAGGAACTCAGAGATTTAGAGATATTTCTACTGTACCTTAGTCATTGCCATCGAGTTTGTTACCTGCGGCAGGGGAGCTGCCACCTCCCACGACCTGTGGTCACATTTACAACTCGATTAGTAAGCACAGAGCCCTCTGGGCACCCATCAAGCACTGCGGGTGTGTGCCTTATGCAAGGTGTCCCCAAGCTCTGGAAGTGGGGTTGAAGGTGGGGTTTCTAAGGTTATGGCAATAAGAAATTTAAAAAGCATTGAGCATTTTGAGGCTAGCCCCAGGCATTTCTCTGAAGTCTTTTACACCCTCTCCTTGAATTAGGTTTTAATTTTCAAAAGAAAATGAAAAACTGTTTTTAAGAAGTCAGTTCTTTTTTGCAGTTGTTTCTAACTTTTTTCCTTTTTAAAAATTGAGATATATTTAGCATGTAATATTAATTCAATTAGTACAGTTTTATAATTTGATATATATATATACACAAATTAAGAAATGATCCCCACGATAAGTCTAGTTAATACCCATCAGCACATATAGTCACAAAAATTTTTTCTTATGATGAGAATTTTTTAAAAGATTTTTTTATTTATGCATACAAACTGAGGTGTAGGCCAGAGGTGTGGAGTGGTGAGAGACAGAAGAGGGAGCAGAACAGACATATCAACTGAAGTACACTGCTGAGGGGAGCAGCGGGTGAAGCAGGAGAGGTCTGCTGCGTCATGGGGGAACCTCCCTGGCCCCTGGCCAGGTATTGAACTCGTGCTGCAGTGGCTCTGGATAGCTTCATAGTGCTATGCTTAATCCCTTGCGCCACCAGGGAGACCCATGATGAGAATTCTTAAATCTACTTTCTTAGCAACTTTCAAATAATACAGCTCCGAGTCACCATGAATACAATAAATCCCACGACTCATTTATGTAGCCAAAAGTTTGTACATTTTGACCACCTAAACAGTCACATCTTTTTATTTTGGTAACATTAATTTACAACACTGTGTAGGTTTCTGATATAGTTTCTTATCTGAGCAACTGTATATTTCACACTACACCCACCACCAAATGTTCAGGCATCTTTCACCACTAACCAATTAGTGCCCTCTACCCTTTCCCTCCCACTTTGTTGCCCTTGGTAACCACCATTTGTTGTCAGAGAGTCTGGCAATTTATTTTTGTTTGTTCATTTGCTTTGTTATCCCTTCATATTGCACAAATGAATAAAATCATATGATATTGGTCTTTTTCCTTCTCACTTTACATTAGCATAATCTCCATCAATGTTGTCACATGTGGCAATATTTTATCTTTTTATGCTGAGTAGTATTCCATTGTCCAGAAACATGGGTTGTTTCCATGCCTTGACTATTGTAAATAATATAGCAATAAGGGTACATATAACTTTTGAATTACTGTTTTCATATTCTTTGGGTAAATACCCAGAAATGGGGTAACTGAATCATATGGCAATTCTAGTTTTATTTTTTTGAGGAAACTTCATACTGTTTCCCATAGTGACTGAACCAGTATACATTCTTACTAACAGTGCACAAAGTTTCCTTTTTCTCCACATCCTCTCCAACACCCAACTTTTTGATAATAGCCGTTCTAATCCCACTTGATCGTGGTATGATCTTTATAATGTATTACTGAATTCAGTTTGCTGTGTGAAGTGAAATCTCACTGTGATTTTGATTTGCATTTCCCTAATGATAGTGATAAAGAACATATTTTCATGTGTTTGTTGGCCATCTGTGTGTCTTCTTTGGTGTAATGCTTGTATAGATCCTCTGCCCATTTTTTAATCAGATTGTATTTTTTTTATTGTTGAGTAGTATGAGTTGTATATTTATTTTTGGATATTAGCCCCTTCTCTGATAAGTGGTTTGCAAATATCTTCTCCCCTTCAGTAGGTTGCCTTTTTGTTGTGATGATGGCTCCTTTCACTGTGCAGAAGCTTTTAAGTTTGACATAGTCCCATTTTTTTATATTCACTTTTGTTTCCCTAGTTGTCAAAAGATAAATCCACAATAACATCACTAAGACCAGTGCCAAAGCACTTATTACCTTTGCTTACTTCTATGTCTTTATGGTTTCAGGTCTTATTCAAGTCTTTAACCTATTGTGAATTAATTTTAGTATACGATGTAGTCTACCAGTCCAGTTTCTTTTCTTTCTCTCTCTCTCTCTCTCTCTTTTTTTTTTTTTGCATGTGACTGTCCAGTTTTTCCAGCATCATTTATTGAAAAGACTTTCCTTTCTCCATGGTATGATCTTGCCTCCTTTGTCAAAAATTAATTATTCCTATATGTGTGGTTTTATTTCTGGGCTCTGATTATGTCCCATTGATCTGTGTGCCTATTTTTACTCCAATATCTTACTATTTGATTACTGTAGCTCTATAATATGTTTGGAAATATATATACAGTGAGGGAGCATGGCACCTCCATTCTTGTTCTTTCAATAATATGTCAAGTAATAATGGTGAGAATGTGCATCCTTGGCTTGTTTCTGATCTTAGGAAAAATCTTCAGATTTTTTTCCCCATTGATTATGTTAGCTATGCATTTGTCATATAAAGTCTCTGTTTCCTTTAAATATGTTCCCTCTAGTCCCATTTTCTTGAGAGTTTTTGTCATAAATAATACTGAATTTTTCAAATGCTTTTCTGCATCTATTGAGATGATCATATGATTTTTATCTTTCATTTTGTTGATTTGATGAATCACATTGATGGATTTGCATATATTGGAACATCCTTGCATCCTTGCATATATCAGTACCAAAAATCCCTCTTGGTCATAGATATGACCTTTATAATGTATTACTGAGTTGTTTGGTAATATTTTGCCAAGGATTTTTGCATCTATGTTTCTCAGATAATGCTCTGTAGAATTTTTGGAGGGGGGATGCTCACCTGGGTTTAGTATTAGTGTTATGCTGACCTCATAAAAAGAGTTAGAAAGTATCTCTTTGTTTTGACTTTTTTGGAGGAGTTTGAGAAGTGTGGGTGTTAGATGTTCTTTGAATTTTTGGAACAATTCACCAATGAAGCCATCTTGTCCTGTACTTGTGTTTTTTGGGAGGTTTTGGATAATTGTTAAATAGTTCTTAGACGACAAAGAAAATAAATATTTAGTACTTGAAATTTTAAAACTCTGGGAAATGTTGTTGGAATCCAGCAATATGTTGAATACATACTAAAGCATTGCAGTTGTAGAAGTCTGATGGTTCAGTTCAATCCTATGAATGTGATATGTATGACAGGCTTTATACTCGGTGATGATACAAAGATAAATAATGTCTACACTTTGCCATTGTTGCTCTCTCAGCCTATGGGATACACAGATACTTAAATTGATAATACAATATAGCAACTGATATTCCAAGTGCAGTGCTTTGGGAATACAGACAACTTTGAGCTCCACCCTTTAAAAATTTGAGATCTTGTCTCACTTGTATATTGTGATAGACAGGAAGGGGTATTAGGCACAATTATATTCCGGTATTAGCATACATATTCCCTCTAAAGCTGGCAATTGCAGAAATCATGTGCATCTTCATGAAACTTTAGAAAACAACCAATAGTGAGAACCATAGTATGAGCCTCTTAAAATGTATTGTTACAGATGAGACTGACCCTTTGGGTGCTTTGGAAATTACTATCACTACTAATTCTTCTTTCTGAGGGGAAAAGGTGAGGGACTGACTTTACAGGGTACCTGTCACTAGCCAAAAGCCTTAAAAGGTTATTTCATTGAATGGCCAAGAGAATCCTCCATTATGAACATCATAACATCTTTCTAAGCTGTAGAAATAGAGGTTCAGAGAAGTTAAGCAACCTATCCAAGATCAGACAATCAGAATGATTCTAACCCAAACCTGTCTGGTTCCAAAGCCTTTCTACATTTCTGCTACACTGCACTGAATCCCTGAGTTCCGCTTCCTTTATGAGTTTTTTTAATGAGTGTTTTTTGCTATCATTTTGCTTGTATAGAGCCAACACTTTAACCTTTTCTTAGCACTTTCAGACCCTCTGTTGTTGAAATCCTTGAGTCACTGGTGAATCTAACTTCTAAAAGGAGGTACAAATTAAAGTGAATGGGATGATTACCATCATGTTAATGTCATCATTGTCATCATCATTATAATCAGGAAAGAGGCATGGTGATATTAAATCTGCACTTACATTTGCTTCCTTGCAAGGCACTGTGTAGAATGACTTCGATATATATGATTTCTGTTTTCTAAGGACAAATGACAAGTTCCAGAGGATATGGAATAATTAGAAATAATGAAGTATAATTTTAAGAATTTTATGTTTGAAAGACAGATGAGAAGTGCCATGGCAGCTTAAGGCTAGAGGATGAGGGTGTAACCTGGAAGGTTGCTTCAAGTAGAAAGTTAGATGACTATGTGAAGACAGAATTGTCAAGAGCAAGGAGAGTTGTGTGTATGTGTGTGTGTGTGTATGCGTGCATGCGTGTGTGTGTGTGTGTGTGTGTGTGTGTTTGCTCGTGTGTTGGGAGAGGTAAGAATGGGAGGGATGAAATGAATAGAAAATAGTGAATTAAGACATTGTTGTGGAATCATTGTCTCTTCTTGTTACCATAACTAATTCTTACTCCATTTGCTTTTCTTGGACTTTCTGCATTTTCTAAATCACTGCTCTGCTATTTTAAAAAGCCCCGAGTCTCACTCTAGCAAAAGCAACTGGAAAAGGCCTAGTTTCATGGCTTAGCCATCATGCAGACACTTTTCCAAGAGCTGGTGACCCTGAATGCTGGGGCCAGGGATGGAGATAGGGAGCAAAGAGGATGGGGAGCAAAACCAAGGAAGACTTCGGAAGTGATATGAAGTGAGAAAAGAGAAAATTTCCACAGAAATCACCCTTCCACTAATTAATCATCAGCTATCTGGACCCAAATACAGTTAATTTAGCACCAGATTGGAAAGTTTATAATGGAACCTAGGGCCAGAACATCCAGGTTTTGATCGTTTATAAATGCTTCCTTTTGAGCACAGGCTAGTGTCAGTACATGGGAATGAAGAAGCATGCCAAGTTGTGAGTCATGGCTCTCTGCACTCTTCCAGACCACTGTGGGAAAAGGAGGGACAGGCTGATTCAGATAAAACCAATAGCTCACTGAAGACTAGAAACAAATCTATTTAAAAATAATTTTAAAATTTAATTGGACTCAGAAAAGAGATAATTAGCCTCAATGATGGGACAGGCAAAGGATAGATGTTCCTATTCCAAAATGAAGAAAGGAAGGGGGAAAGGAAGAGGGAACGAATCATAAGCAAGTTGAAAACCTAGCAAGACAAGCTCTATGAAATATTAAGGCATCATAATAATATTCTTTGGCTTAGTGCTCTGTCTCCTACACACATTCGGATGGTAATGACACCCCAGAACTCAGTGAGGTCCTGCTCACATGGTAGCTCTCTATGGTGGCCTCACTTAGGCAGCAGTTCTGCCTGGCAGGACCAATGCCACCAAGACTCTGGGCTGCGCCACCACCCCAGCTTATACTGATTATAGTCTGCCCTGTTGAAACCCAGGCAGTGGCCCTGATTATCTCTGAGAGGTCCTCCCTTTTCTTGAAGGATAAAACTTTCTTCATTCTTTCCCATTTTTCTCTGCTTCCTTTAGGGCCACTGGCAGTATTTCTGCTGCTATAATCCCAACACTATTCCTGGCTTATGTTAAGATGGATGATTAAGTCCATGTACTCCTTATCAAATGATCAGTCCATCACCATTCAGGTGTTCTTCTGAACACATTTTTCTCATATTTTGTAACTAACAGAGTTTGTAATAAAAGATTTTCCAAATTTTTAAGTCCTGGCTCCTCTTTGTTAAACAACTCTGTATTCAATTAATTTCTTTCTTTTTACATTTTACTAGAAGCAGTTAGGAGGAACCAAGCCACTCCTGCAACACCATTAAGAAATATCCTCAGCTAGACAACCAATTTCATCACTTACAAGTTCTACTTTCCACACAAACACTATTTAGTCATATTCTTTACCAGTTTACAACAAGAATCACCTTTTCTCCATTGTCCAAAATACATTCTTCATTTCCAGCTGAAACCTCACCGGAATGACATTAATTGCCCATATTTCTACCAGTGTTCTGTTGATCATTATTAATATATTCTCTAAGATTGAAACTTTATGGCTCTCCTCTTTTCCTTCTGAGTTCTACCAGAATCACCTTTCAAAATTCCCTCATGGCAATATTGGGCATTTTGCAGCATATACTTTCAAAATCGTCTGGTTCCAATTCTACTTCTATACTAATGAATGTTACAGTAACACTTCTTGGTACCAATTTCTGTCTTAGTCAATTTAGGCAACTATAACAAACACCATAAACTAGATGGCTTAAAAAACAAACATTTGTTTCTCACAACTCTGGAGGCTGAGAAACCCCAGAGCAAGACACCAACAGACCCCGTATGTGGTTATACATGATTGTTCTCCCTGTTTCCTCATGTGGCTCATAAAGCAGAAATGATCATCTCTATCCTGTCTCTTCTTGTAAGTCACAGATCTCATTCATGAAGTCTCCACTCTATGCCTTCATTACCTCTTAAAGATTCCTCTTTCAAATATCAAATTGGCAGCTTAGGCTTCAGCATATGAATTTGGCAGTGGTGGGGGCAGGTGGTTTAGTAAACTTTCAGTTCACAGTAAACACCCTCCTTCTAAATAGGTCACATCAACAGGAATGAGGGGTCAGTATTTGAACATTTTGGGGGAGGGCAACGCAAATCTTCCTATAACATGAACTCTTATTATTATTGATGAAAAAAACATTTAAAATAGAACAAAGGTGACTGATCTTTGTTGCAAACTGTTAATGAATTTTGCACTATTATTTTATCTTTAGCGATCCTTAAGTAGTTGTTGATTTGTATAGTTTTTACATCAGATCCATATTTCTTAACTATTATTTGCTAATGCAATCAAATTATAGTTCTAAAACTTCTCATATTTGCTTTTTTCAAAAAAATAAAACAAATTATGTATTTTCTGGTCTTCTGTTTTACCCTGGAATGGAAGGATTATTAAGGATTAGAAGATGCTGAAACTAGAAATTGTAGTAATCAGTACTGTAATGTTATCTTAAAAATAGTTTTTTTCCTGAGGATAAAAATGTGTAGTGAATTAAATCTTCATTATTTGGAGGGATTAGAAGGAACTCTGCCAAACAGGTTCATTTGGTTCATTTGCAGCGTTTTTGGAAAGTCAGAAAGGAATTGCTCACCTACTCATCTACTCTCTAATAAAGTTTAATTGTAAGTGCTGACATCAGCAATGACAGAAGCATGGTCAAGGTTAGAACAGGAGTCATAGGAGTCTACACTCAAAATTGACTTTCCTTAGGATAAGTGTTTGATCATGCACATGGACTCACAGACTTTATGAAAGTAGCAGGGAGTGCTGAGATCCCATCATTGTATGTAATATGTACTATTTTAATTGCCTATTTATATAACTTAACTCCCAGAAGAACCCTGAGAGAACAAATATCTGCTACTTAACATAAGGTAATAACTAGGTTCTCAATAAACATTTGTGCAAAAGATGACACTAGGAAACGAGGAAGGAACAAATAAATTAATGAGACACAGATTAAACTTCAGATCTACAACCACACAATTAATTAGTGATAATGTCGAACTGAAACTGACTCTCCTGGTACCCAAGTATTTTTCATTATAATATCTCCTATATTTATTATCTCTTTAAATATTGGTCCTCTCAACACTATATCAACTTTCATGAATAATAGTCCTTTGCACTCTTACAGTACTTACTCTCTTCCCAGTATTTTTCTAAATGCTTTCACTGTTTAGTTATTTGGTCCTTATAAGAATTCTATGAGGTAGGACTGTTAATTCCTACATTGCAGGAAAGGAAAACACAGAGATGTTAGATAATATGCTAAGAACACATGTTTAATAAGTAATAAAGCTGAGATTGGAACCCAGGAAGTCTGGAATTAGTGTCTCTATGTAAACCACTATGGTATATTTCCTGAAATAGTCACATTTTTTGTGTTGTTAAAGATGTGTGAGAACTGTACTGCTTTTGTCAATACCTTAAGTTTACATTGTCTGTTTATAAGAAAATTTGCATACAAGTGGATCTGTGATATTCAAACTTTTCTTGTTCAAGGGTGAACTTTGTATGTTCTTTGTTAATGGCATTTATCTGTGGATAATGGGATTGAGTCATTTTTATATTCTTACTTTCTTTGTAGTATAATTTTTATACTAAAGACTACTTTGAAATATGAAGTACTTGATAAATGAGTGAATGAGTTTATAGAAAAGAAAGAACTTTGCTCAGAACATATAAATATCTGAGGGTAAACAGACCTGTAGACATAGAAACCATATATACCTACCACGAACTATAACTGTAGTCAGAGTTTTCAGTCTCTGTTTTCATCAGGGGTCCTATGAGAATGGAACTGTCTGGGCCTTCAAAAAGAATGTTTTGATACCACCTCCCACCTAATTGGGAACTTGCAAAAGTTACGTAACAGTCAACCTTTGTCCATCCATGGAAGGGAAGCAACTGTCTGCCTTGGACTGTTTTTGTTTTCACTAACTTGGACCAAATGTGTTTTCCTTGGCCCAGTTTTACATTTTAACCCTGAATATATTGGTCTACTAGGTCTGTAGTGACAGATGAATACAGATTAGGTGGTTTAAACAATAGGAATTTATTCTCTCACAATTCTGGAGGCTAGAAGTCCAAGATTAACGTGTGAGCAGAGTTGGTTTCTTCTGAGGTCCCCCTCCTTGACTTGAAGATCACCTTCTTCCTGTGTCTTTCTCTCGTCTTCCCTCTCTACATGTGTGTATCCAAATTTCCTCTTCTTATAAGCATACTAGACACATTGGATTTGGGCTCATTTTAATTTAATTACTCTTTTAAAAATTATCTCCAAATGTAGTCACATTATGAGGCCAGGGGGGTTAGGACTTCAACGTATGAATTCTGAGGGGACACAATTCAATGCATAAAACTGAGTAAGCTTAGCTCTTCTCTGCAAACTCCTCATGGATGTAGCAGAAACAGAAAGCCCATTTCTTTATTCCCCAAGTGTAAGCTGTAGATGTCAAAGTGCCTGATGCCAAATTCTGACTCTTTCATGGAAGGACTGTTTGACCTGGAACATGATATCTTGCCTCTCTCCATTTAAGTATCCTGATGTCTCAAGTGGAGACCATATAAGCACATATCTCAGAGGTTCCTTGTAAGCCTTCAGTGATCGAACTCATGGAGATTTTCTAGAACAGTGCTTATTGCACACCCATACACTTCATGCTCATTAAAGGTTAACAGTCATTGTTATATCCAATTAATCATTAATGTAGCTATTTATTTAATACTGTATTTGCCACAGAAGAAGTAGTGATGAGCACAAAAGATAATCTGACTTCACTAAAGAGAAATTTTCCCTCAGATCTGTGTGTCATTCTTATTTCTGGTAAGGAACTTTTATTTTCCTTTTAAAAAGCCCGTGTAAAATACTTTTCTAAAGGACACTGAATAGTCAAAGCATGCTTGATCTCTCTGTACTTCTCTCTTATATAGTTTATAGATTTAGGGAGAGGTAAAGTCTGAGGGAAAAAACCTGAAGTGATAAATTCTTTATGGCTGTATCTTCCCTCTTCTTTATGGCTGTATCTTCCCTTTTCTTTACTCCTTAAGCGTGCGCGCGTGCGTGCACACACACACACACACACACACACACACATCATTTTGATGAAAAAAGTATTTATATAATTGTTAGAAACACATCAAAATAAGTGACATTATGGAGAATTTTACCTGTCATCATCATAATATCCCAAGAAAAGTTCAAATATTTCTGAGCAAGAAAATACTTAATTTCTACTTTCTAGCTACATGGGCCCAGATTTTGCACCTAGACAGTGCTGTGCTATGAGGTTGTGATATCTATTGCATTAAGTAGTCCTTCTAGAATGCTTTGATGACTAAAAATATGGATGATGTATCTGTCCTTTGTATACCCGCTCTCTCACCCTCATGTGGGAACATGTGCTTTGGGTACTTTTTCAAGCAAAGGCTTGTGTTGATCTACCTCATACATTAATTCTAGCTGTAGTAATACTTTGGGAAAAGAATATGATCCCAAAATAACCACCAGAGAAGTGTGTCATGAAAGGTCACGGCAATAGGGCAGAGGATGTTGGACAGAAGAGTTCTAAAAATAGGGAGCAAGAGATCAAAGAACCAGTGGCAGTGAAGAACCATTTTTTGGCTTTGATTCACAAAGGGAAGAGGCAACGCTCCCCAAGCTGCTCGTGCTTTCTGCTCCACCTGACACTCACAACCCACTTGCAGAATGACAAAGGTGGGAGAGTGGGGGGTGTGGGATAGCAAGCACATTTTTCTGTCCTGGGTGCTGATTCGCTTTAAATCATTTTGATAAAAAGTATATTTATATAATGCTTAGAAACATGTCAAAATAAGTAACATTATGAAGAAGTTTACCTTACTGCCCTATTCATAATATTGCAAGGAAAGTCTAAACATTTCTGATCAAGAATACTTATTTTCAACATTTTTCTGGTTTTATAAGTTAAACTTGACTTTTTGTTGTCTCTTTACATTGTACCTGATGGAATGAGTGTTTGCAAAGCCAGGCACTGAATTTATGTGTACGCACTAGAATTTGGGTCAGCCGGCGTAACCATATCAGATCCCATTCAGCCACCCTGTTGTCCTGTGAGAAGAGACATGGGCGTGGCTAGCTGCAGTTGAAGAAACTGATATTTTAGATTTGCTATCCAATGCATCTCCCTCCTCCTGCCCTCGTAAATGTAACTGACAATAATGAGGTGTGTGGATTAAGACATGTTGAATGCATAAGCTTCTTGAATGAATTTTGGCATATGAGGAAGTGGGAGGGTGGGGGGGCGTGTGGTAGGTGGGTGGGTGTGGGTGTGTATCAGATTTTGTTTCCATAAACTAGAGGATCAGAAAATCTGGAATGAATCCCATAATCTCTCTAAAGGTCAGTTTACATAGCAGTGAAATAAGCTTATTGACACTTGGCTTAGAGACAATAAATGTGTGGAAGTGTTTGCAAACTACACAGTGCTGTATAAATGTGCCCTTTAAATCACACGGTTGTCAGAGAATCAGTCTACATCGACATAGACTCATGAGGAATCCACCATTTTCTATTTAAAGAGGCTTCATTTAATTCATTCCAAAATGACTTCACTTCACTGTTCAAGGCACTGTGCCAGGCACTAAGAAGTATCAAAAATGAATCATACTCAGATCCTGCCCTCAAGAAACTTAGGGTAAACTGAAGATATACCCCATTGAAAAAGCACTGGTTGATTTTCTAAATTTAGCTTTAATGACTACATAATTGAATATAACATGACATTTACAAAGTGATTTAGCAGTCCCTTTTAAATATTTAAATAATAATGTAAATGTTAATTAACAAGCAGTAGTCTGTTAATAGGCTAATTAACATGTATGCCATTAGTTGGGAATAATGAGAAATGGACATGAAAGAAAGCAAAGATATCCTGACTCTATATAGGCAATCTTGGTCGTCAGTGCTGGGGCCAGCTCTTGCCCAGTGATCAGTCTTCATTATGCTCCCAAAGCAAAATGGACCTGAAAACAATTGATTCTGTCTGACCCGAAAGCCAATTTCTCCATTTGTTTTGATTCAAGTCTTTCTTGGCCTGGATCCATGAGTGAAAGGTTCTCTTGTTTACTATTTTAGTTGCAGTATGGTTAACAAATCTCTGACTTTATTCTAAAAGCAGAGACAAAGTTGAAACTTTTCCAGGAGACTGGGGAATCCTAATATTTATGTGAAGGAAATATGCAGTTAAAATCCTGAAAATTATGTAGCTATTTATCAACTTGGCAAAATAAAGTATTTGATTAATAAAATTATCAGCCTTTTGAAAATCGTAACAGATTCTTACTCTTGTAAAAGGTCTAGTTTAAATCACATTCTCAGAGCTATGACTTCAAAAATGCTCCTTGAAGAAGAATATTAGAGGTCATCTGAAAATACAGGACATGATTTGATCTCTTCTCCAAGTAGAAGAAGGCTGCTGTAAAGATCAGAAATATCACAATTTCTTTTCCAGGCAAACTAGGAGGGCCTGTACATTGATTGGTCTTGAGTTGGCCTCTCCTTCAGGCATAAATAGGTTTGAATCAGTATAAGAGATCTCAAATATGGTCCTTAGGAAAAAGAAGCTATTGTGAGCTCAGAGAAGAGGAATCTTTCATTTAGGGCTCCGAATAATGGTTGAAAACTCTAAGGGAGATCTGTGGGTTCTAACAGTTAATAAATTCTACACTTGAGTGATGGGAAGGGAAGTATAAATACTGGGTAAGCTACACTAGCCAGTGTACCCTCGAGTGAAGAAGCTCATGGCAGGAAGCGGGGTTCATGGAGGGAAGACATCCAACCTCCCACCCGCTCCCTCAGAAAGTTCTCACAGAGTCCAGCAGGCTGGCCCTAACCCTCCAACCTTCAGACACTAAATGTCTCAGGAGGAGAGCATATCCAATTACAGACTGATTGTGGTGACCTGTGATACCTCAGTTACCCACTGCCTCTCGGCAAATAGTACCGCCACATTGCTACCAGTCTGCAGTCAATTCCCAGGTTCTACCATCTGCCAAGTACAAAGAATATTCTCAAACCTCCAACCTCTTACTTATGCTTCTACAAAGTGCCATGAGCTTCTGCATACCCATGAGGGGACACCTTCCGTTGGTCAGGTCAGTGACAGTGCCTTTTGCTGGTAGCTTTTGAGACCCCTAGTGGCTTCTGGACCCAGGCCACTCGCTGGTGTCAACCAAACTCTATACATTTTCAGGTGTTCTGAGTTTTCATCTTGAATTGGCCAGTGATTACAACTGTCTCAGACTAGCGGTAGCTCAGACTAGCGGTAGCTCAGACTAGCGGTAGAAATAAAAGGCAGGGTTAGGGATTCACTCCCTGGATAGTGTGATATTTACTATTGTGTACCAACAGACTCCAAAATTTAGTAGCTGAAAACAGTATTAATTACATTATACCTTATGGATTCTGTGAGTCAGGAATTTGGGCAGGGCTAGCTGGGAAATTGTTCTACTCCTGAGATGACTAAGTCACTCAGTGGTACCCAGTTGGCAGATGGACTGGTCAGGAGTGTCCAAGATGATTTGGCCTATATGACTGGCATCTTGGTGATGAGGTTGAAGTGTGAGCTCAGCTGGGACTGTCTACTGGGATACCTGCAAATGGTTTCTGCTGTAGCACAGAAACTTACGTACAGGCAGAGCAAGCACTCCAACAGGACCAAGAGGAAGTGGCATGGCTTGTAAACCATGCAGCATTGCCTCGGAAGCTTTCTATTGGTTACAAGCAAGTCCTAGTCATCCCAGGTACTAGGGGAGGGAAATAGGCTCCATTTCTTGATGGGAAGTCATATTGTAGAAGAGATTCAGAAGTATTATTATAATCATCTTTGGAAAGTACAATCTTCCATTTTTGCTATTGACTATTATCTCACTTATTCAATGCTCAACTGATTCTGAATGCCTGATAAATTTTGGTGCTCCTTCATTTGGGGAGTATATGTTGATGATTGTTATATCCTCCTGTTTTATTGTCCCCTTTATCATGATGTATTGACCAGCTGTGTCTTTTTTTACCTTCTTAAGTTTGAAGCCTCTTTTATCTGGTATAAGTATAGCTGTTCTTGCCTTCTTTCTTGGTCCATTTGCTTGTAGGATTGTTTTCCATCCTTTAACTACTAATCTCTGTTTATCTTTCACAATTAAATGTGTTTCTTGTAGACAGCAGAAGGTTGTATTCTGTTTTTTGATCCATCCTCCTATGATGTGTCTTTTAATTGGTGTGTTTAGTCCATTTACATTTAGAGTTAATATTGATATACTGTCATCCATATTTTTTTATTTGTTTGTTTACCCTTTTGTTGTTCAATTCTTACCTTATTCTGTATTTCCTGGTCTTTCTTCTGTTGGTTTTGTCTTCATGACTTCCAGAACAATTTTTTTTAAAGTCTAATATTACAGGGCATTCCTCCCCTTCCCTCTTTTTGGTTGTTTCACCATTCCTCACCCTAAAAAGCAGTAGCTGTGCTGCTGGTGGTGAACCTGAACCTGAAACAAAGTCATGTTCTTTTTTTTTTTTTATTTATTTTCATTTATTTATGGGTACAAGAACTGGGATATAAGCCAGAGGTGCAGGGGTAGGGGTGAGAGGATTTACCAGATACACAGTGGGGAGCAGAACAGGCAGAATGACTGAAATACACTGCTGAGGGGAGCAGTGGGTGACAGGAGAGGTCTGCTGCACCATGTGGGAAGCTACCTGGCCGGGGATTGAACTTAGGCTACAGTGGCTGGTGATAGCTTGATAGCGCTGAGACTTTAGCACCTGTGGCACCAAGGAGGCCCATCCAATGTCATGTTCTATATATTTAAATGGGTGTGTTTTCATACCATGCCAAGAATCTTTGAGAGCTTAAGGAGAATGTATAGCTTCCTCACAGATGACAGTGAGAGTGACCATGGGGGTTAAATGAATTCATAGGAGCACAGGGGGAGTCTGGAATGGTTTAGACCAAATGCACTGACATATGAAATAACCCAGATCCTCTGATTCACTTATCATTGATGTAGCACATAAAGACTATGAATTACTTATTTATACTTGCCCACACAGAATGTAGAGACCTTTCACTGTTTAGTTATGGCTTCTCTTGACATTCGCTTTGATTGTGAGGGCAATTATTATAGTTCTTTCTTATTTGGTGGCATAGAAGGGATTTGAGGGGCCTGCACTTACCTGACCTTGTGTTCTTTTGTTGACGTATCACATTTCTGTAGGCTTTAAGATCCTGGACAAGAAAGCTGTGTGCAGCTATGGTGAACATGGTGCTGCTCTAGGAGCAACCAGAAGTGATTAAGGGGCTGGTGGCTTCCTGTGGGAATCTGACCTGTGGCACAACACAAGAGAATCAAGTAGCAGTAACCAAGACATCTAGGCCACTTCTCTCTGGCTTTTTGCCTTTGCTGTTGGTCCAAGCAGTCACCTTCACTAGGGCTGCCTTGGGTGACCCAGATTGGGTTCTTGCAGCCTGAGATCAACCTGTCATGCGGGAAAAACAGACTGCTGTTGTCTCCTGTGGTATAGATAGTCATTGCACTCCACTACTTCTAGTTCATATGCAGTGGTGCCAAGCTAACCTACCCTTTGCAAGCTCAAGCAGTTGTGGTGGGGGTGGGGGGAGATGGTTTCCAAAGGTAACTTCCAGAGAAGGGATAGGCTTGGCCCTATCACCAGGGCATGTTCCAGCTGAGGGCTGCTCGGCTTAGTCATAAAATACTCTTATCAGCCATAAAACCAAAATGCAAAATGGCTGTAATTACTCAGATCTTGTCTTAGATATATGAAAGTACATATCTTTATATATGTATATATAAAGATATATATATATATATAGTACTATATATATATATTACATATATATATGTAAGTACAATCTTTAATCATATTCCCAGCATTCTAATAGTTAGTACGCAGGGGAAACAAGCCAGCAGGCGACAGCAACTTGGACCCCCTGTGAATCTCTAGCTGCCCTTTCCTCTGGGCTTCCTCCTGCATTAGCAGCACAATTAAGGCTGCAGGTGAGAGCTACAGGAGCCAGCAGCATAAAGGGCTGACCAGTCTTCATTTGCCCTATACACACACACCATACACATTTTTTAAAAAATTAAAAAAACTTTAGAGGCAGCATTGAGAGATCATTCAGAAAAAATTTACACCATATTGTCCCACATTTTCTGACAATACAATATTTAAAAAAAAAAAAATTAACGGCGGTTGTAGGTTAACGAGAGGATTGTCAGATTTTTCCACCCTCCCTTCAATGATGGACCTCTGCAGGCCTACGTGCATGCCTGATGGCGGGCACCTGGAGTAAGCTGTGGGCCTGTGTGAGTGGGCACACCTGGGTTAGTGACTGGGCTTATAAGCAGAAGCAGCTGCAGCAGTGGTGTGGCGTGGTAGGCTTGGCAGTGTGTGGTAGTGTGTGGTGGAGTGCGATAGATTTCGGCGGATATGACAACGACTAACAGAGCAAATCTGCTTGGACTGATGCTGAACCTGCTGTGTTTAGGGTGGTTGCACAACAGCGGTTTTATTGAGGAAGTGCCCATTGTACTGAACTTTGATGGACAAACAGAATTTTGACATGTTGAATATAGGGGAAAAAAGCATGTCGGTCCTCCATGAGTAAAAGCCCAGAAGTGTAGAAAAATATGTTTTTGAGGAAAAGCTAAGGCTGCTTAAAGAAGTTTTTGAGCTTCTGACTTCTATAGGCATGAAGAAGTCAGCTTTTAGCAACGCATTTTAAGATGAGTGGCAGCATTGTGGAAGATGCTCTGGAGAGGTGAGAAGGGGTGGGAGAAAGTGATCAGTGTTTGCAAGAGGTAATATGGCAGCATTTTGAAAGGGAAGAAGAGGACTTTCTTTCTCCCCTACTGTGTAGGAAAAAGGTAGCGGAGACTCTTTCTTCAGAAATGATGGTTTAAACCAGGACAGTTCATAATTAGGCTTGACCTTCCTTCAGCACAGACTTGTCAGATGTATTTGGATTGGATACTTAGTAAGACCAGTCATTCTCTTGGGAATTTATGACACTCATCCTCACTCATCTCAGTGAATTTATGTCTCAGCAGCCCTGGAAACCTACCTTCATTTCCCCAAGTCCTCCCTAAACCCTTGCCCTAGCTAAGGAAATCTAGGCTTTCTGCTGTTTCTGCCATTGTTCTCGTAAATTGTCATTGCTGTGACCACCCAGAACTCCTCACCATTCCTGAGCATGACACACCTTATAGCACTGACACACTGACAGGTCTTCTCTCCACCTGAAGAGTCCTATCACCCTCTTCTCCATCAGGTAAGTTCCTTGTCATCAGTTAAAATGTCAACTGCTGTGAACCTAGCTGAAATGTCACTTCTGTGATCCTAGATGCAGTAGGCTGTTACCTTCTGTCTCGCACAATGTTCTATCTTTTCTTATAACATCTGTTCCATTATAGCGTCAAGTGCATTTTGTGCTTATATTATGGATTAGACCAAGCTTCTTGAAGGAACAGACCACAACTTATCTTTGAATCACCAGTATCTCTCATATGAATAGATAGTGAGTAAATGCTACATGAAGGCAGGAAGAAAATAAGAACTTCATTAACTTAAATGGCTCAGAGTTTTTGATCTAGAAATGCTGACACTCTGAATAGGGAGTTGGTATTACTCTGAGGAACAGTGGTTAGTAAGTCTGTTAAAAGTCTGTAGAAGAAGCTGGTTTTCTGTTGACAAAAGGTTACTGAGGTAATCTGGGAAATCAACCAGCGAAAACCAGCAGATCCCAGAGTAGTGGAGCTCTATTAATAAACTTTGTTCTGATGAACTTTTCCCCAAAGGTATCATAAATAACCCAACTGCTGTATCTCTCCCACCCCAGTAACTATTAAAACTGGCAGCTTCTTGCCTAGTTTCAGAGCCACAGAGCAGCCCTATGTAGTCACCTAGATTCACCAGTAACATTTTTTTTCGCTCACAGGCTGATATTCCAGGATAGTTTAGGTCATTGTCAACTTCTGCGGCCTTCTTTTAAAGCCTAAGGTCACACATTCATAAAATCCTTCCTTACATAGCTGAGAATTCAGCTTACAGCTTACTACGCTTACTGTTTACACTTACTGCTTACAATGTACTGCGCTTACAGCTTACTAAGCCCTAAAGAATGCTCTGTGGGCAGAGCTCACTCACTTGGGAGAACTTTGTCTGCACAGGGTTTCAGAGTTTGGGTAGAGGGATGTTTTCCTTTTTGCCAAGACCCCTGCCATGAACTGTTTTATGTGAAGGTAGTGCTTGGGAGGTGGTGGTGGTGGTGTTTTCAAACATGCCTAGAGCAGTAAGTCTGATGCTGTCTGTGCCTTCTTAATCTTCAGATTAATGTAAACGTGCTCAAGGAATTCCTTAAACTGTACTTTTTTTATTATACCCTTGGGTTGTTTGCTGGACTTATTACACAATAGTCTTAAAGGTTTACAACATTTTGCGTCCCATTGAGTAAAACATTTGGATTTAATCTATTAGTTAGCACCCACCTTGCCTCTGTCACTTCGTTTTAGTTTCAGATATTTTCACCCACACATACATGAAAATGATTATTTTAAAGTTTAGGTATTATGGATAATTCATCCCAACACCAAATAATTCTCCCTTATGGTTATCCTTTCCATTCAAGGATCACTAAGGGCTGGAAACAGAAGAGTTAATGAGGAGGGGCGAAAGAAGAGTGGACTTTGGAGTGATTGTAGTTAGGTTGTTGGCTAATGCTACCACTTATCCATGTAACCAGAACTCCGGACATCTGGATGTCAGCTTTTTTGATATCCATCCTCAATACAAATTTGATATAGATAAAATGACAGAGACTTTAGAAGATGCCAGTTTCTGTCCTTTCTTCCTTAACAGGCTCATAGCGCTGGGGAGGGACAAAAAGAAAGCAGAAACTTCAAACTGAAGAGTTGAGAAAACTGTCAGTTTTCCTGGGTATATCTAAAATTGGAACATGTAAATAGGATCAAATTTAGGGTTACTTAACATGCTATTTCTTGGGGGCACATCTATTACATCAGGCATAATTTTATGAGTCTGTAGCTACATTTTCAGACATCATTATCTTAAAAATTTCTTTAACTCTATAGCTTCTCCAGCACTGTAGAAATTTCTATCGGAGGAAAATGTCTACAGTTTCCAACCTCAGCCCAATTGTCAGTGATGGAAAACTTTATATTTACAAAATATTATTTAATCACTTCTCCAGTGAGATAAGAATAAGTCCAGTCTATCAAAATATAATTCACATGACAAAGATTTAGCTCTTAAATAGATTTAAACAGAATATTTTCTTCTATTGAAGCTTCATCAAAAACACTATTCTCCTAACTCCTTTCTTCATCTTTTATTCCTGAAGTTTTTAAAACTTTTGTAAGTAAAAAATTTAAAGCACAGAGAAAACATGGAGTCATTTATCTGAAAAGCAGAGTCAAGCTTCCAGAAAGCAAGAAGAAAGATAACTAGATAATAGGAATAGAGACCAATCAGCTCTTTTCTACTTTCTACTTATGATCTAAATCTAACAGAAGCACTCTAGATGTGGGGTGCATTCCTGCACAGCAGTATTAGTATCATTTCTTAGGGTCTTGTCAGTCTTAGAAACTCTCAGGCCTCCTTCCAGATCTACTGAATCTGGACTCAGCAATCTGTATTGTAACAAGCCCTTCAGGTAATTCTGATGATAGTGAAGTCTAAAGACCATTAACCTAGAATAGATTTTGAAGAAAAGAAATTAACCTTCAGAGTTATTGTTATAAAAATTTTATTCTGTGCTTGAACATAATAAAAAAAAAACTAGCAGTCTCTTTGGCCCTTAGGCAAGTATACTTTTAGAATAAAGAGCTTTCTGAAAGCAGATACCATGTAGAATGACAGTTTTTGGAAGATTCTCAAAAGCTCACTTTTCCTAACCTATCACATTATACAGAAATGTCTTAGCTGCCAAAGTTGCCTTGTAATCTAAGAGTGTTCTGTGGAACTAGTTTTGTTTAACATTCATGACAGAATGGGTTTGATGCCCAAATATTTTCAGGGTACTCGAGGTTCCACAACATGAAAAGGGATTCCTTATTGAGAAGTCTTACAAGAAGGAAACATGTCTGTTTTTGTGTAATCCAGGGTTCTGAGGGCCTGCTCAAAGCTTTTCATATGTGAAAGTGTAATTATCAATTTCCCAAAGAAGATATTCCCTTTTGAACCTAGTGGTTCTTTTAGTTTATGGTGTTTGTCACACTTGTTTGACCATGGGCATCTTTTCCTGTGGAGTGTCCTTTGGGACCAGAATCCTGCAGACTCTCTCTCTCTTTTTTTTTAAAGATTTATTTATTTAAAGATTAATTTATTTAACGATTTATTTATTTATGCATACAAGCTGGGGTATAAGCCAGAGGTATGGGGTGGTGAGAGGGTTCACCAGAGACAGAGCGGGGTGCAGAACAGGCAGATCGAGGGAAATACAGTGCTGAGGGGAGCAGTGGGCAAGGCAGGAGAGGTCTGCTGCGCCATGTGGGAATCTCTCTGGCCGGGCATCGAACTCGTGCTGCAGCTGCTGAGAGCTCCACAGCGCTGCGCTTAAGCCTTCGCCACCAGGGAGGCCCCCAGATTTGCTTTTGGGAAATGTTGAGCTGAATAATAGAGAATTCCCAGCTTAGTGTTCTCCCTACAAATCAACCAGTTGACTCCCTTAATTCTGAACACCTGACTTGCTGCAAGTTAGCTAATTATTCTGGAACCTCTATTTTTTGCCGTTACAGACCTTGTAAATATAAGAATCATTTTAAACATCAAATTTCATGGATAAATACCTACCTCCTATATACATACCCTCAATAAAAATGAGTAAAATACTTTATACATGTCTATTAAGAATGGCCAAACAGGGCCTCCCCAGTGGTGCAGCGGTTGAGCGCTGCACTGTGGAGCTGTCGGCAGCTGCGACGCTGCAGCTGCGACGCGAGACGCGAGTTCGACGCCCGGCCGGGGAGAATCCCACATGGTGGGGCAGACCTCTCCTGCCTCACCCGCTGCTCCCCTCAGCAGTGTACTTCTGATCTGCCTGATCTGCTCCCCACTCTGTCTCTGGTGAACCCTCTCGCCGCCCCACGCCTCTGGCCTGTACCCCAGCTTGTATGTAAAAAAAAAAAAAAAAAGAATGGCCAAACGATAGATAATACTATCACAAGTTTTGAAGTCAGATTCTGACTGCATTATTTACTACCAGTAAAACCAAAGGGTAAGTTACATAAACTCTACCACTTTCTTATGTGTAAAATGGGGATAATAATCGTACTACCTTCAGGGGCTATTATTAGGGGGAAAAAAATCTCTGTGATATGGCTAACATTGCTTGCCACACTGTAAATGCTCATTAAATGTTAGCTATTGTGTTATTGATTGATTAAAAAATATACAATAAGAAAAGGCTACGACAAAGTCTAAAATGCTTTTAAAGAATTTGTATTGTAGTAAATAAAAATAGACTCCACATGCATTTTGGGAAAAGACATACTTTATATAGGTGCAAGAAATAATTTATTCATTCTATAGTGTTTGATGTACAAATTAATTTCCAGATCCTTTGCATTAACTTTGCAACATTTGGGATTTACCAGCTGTGGGTCAGGAACCAATAGTTATGTCAACATATTTTTTTTCTTAAAACAGACTTTTTCAGAACATTTAGACTAAGAGAGAGTTCTCAGTTTTCTTTTTCCTTATTCCTGTGTTTGAATTCCCTTGCAGTTAATTTTTTTGTCCCCTATGTAATTTTCACAGAGGATGTTCCCACAGTACCTGAGATTGGTACTATTATTAGCATGTGACCAAGGGGCACCCAGGAACTCTAAACTATTAAGAGGTGCACACTTTCAAAGAGATCCAGCCATCTGCTACACAAAGTCAAAGGAAGCATATTCTTAATGTGAAAGATCTTTGATAGAATTAGTGTGCATAGAGGGAGAAGAAAGGACAGTCCTAATAACAGTTTCCCAATAAAACCCCCCAAATCACCCATGTGGGCAAATGCCCAGCAAATGGGGTCAGCCTAAAGCAGGGCAGCTGAGGTCCAAAAACTTGCGACAAATCTAAGGTACCTACTGGTGGGGAGCCACAAAAAAGGGGTCTGGGACAGGAGAGATGCAAAAATATAGATCAAGATAATGGCTGCTATTGTCTCTGTCAAGGACATCCTCTCCACGTGTCTCTCACCCGCATGTCTCTTCCAGTTATCTCTTCTAAATGTCTCTACATGTCTATCCTCCATGTGTCTCCTCCAAGTCTTCTTCCCAGCAGTACCAGGGTGCAAGTCAGGTGGCAGAAACAACAGAGTGCCCCCTATGTTCCCTGTTATATAGGTCCACCTGGCCACTCAGTTGTACCCCGAGTTCTCTAGCTCCCCTGTTTAGAAAATCCAGTGCATATCATACTGAGACTAGTAGCCTAAGGCAGCTGCAGGTAAGTGGGGGCAGAGAAAATGACACCTCTTCATTTCATTGTGATGGAGACTCATTGCATCAACCCCTTTTAGGGAGTATTCTGTAACACCATCAGTGCACTCCATTTTCCAGCTAAGAATACTGAGGCTCAGCAAGGTTATCAACCTACTGCCACATGGGAAGAGGTTGTTGTAGTACTCCCACCAGCTTTTCTCCACCCTGGTCTCTTTTCTCTTAATCACAGGCCAAATTTCCCTTTTGATGGGGTGAGAAATGGTTAGAGCTGAACCATCTGCGATGAGTGAGGGCAGAGATCCAGTTACACTGTGGGTTGGATTCAATATCCCAGAGTCCATGGTAATTTACAGTACAACTCCCTCTGTGAACCCCAGTAAGCCTATGAAGTTAGTTTGTTGCCTATTCATTTGTCTTTCCTTCAAATAAACAAAAACACCAGGACATTTAAAATTTTTTTTTCCCTAAGCTCTCAATTTCTTAAATAAAGCTCTCCCTATGGTCATGTACATAGAAAGACTGTTTTCACCCCACCTCTCACAAATCATAATCCTGTAAATAATCACCAGTAAAACATCAGGTTTGGACTTCTAATAAAAAGATGAATATACTGACTTTCATTTACTTTGCTCCACTAAGAGTTCAGAACTATTCTCGATGTGACTTTGTCTATCTCTAATCAGTATTGTTTGCCTTTGTCTTTGTGTGGTCTGCTTGAATTTGACCATTTAGAAATGGAAGAGCCAATAAGAGAGATCTTAAACATTTACTGAGTGCTTAGTTTCAGGTACCAGTCAAGGTGTATGTTTAATCTTCATAACCGCTTCAGAAGGTTTGAACTACTATTTATGCCCATTTTGCAAATAAGGAAATTTGCGAATAAAGAAAATTGAAATGAAAGTAATTTGTTCAAAGTGCATAGCCTAGGAGAAAGGAGTTAAATCCAAAGAATTTGACATCAAAACCTAAGACCTTAGTCTTGAGAATATACTTGTGCTTCACCCAAAGGAAAGAAGTCAGGGAGGTTGGGGTGGGGGGAGGAGAATCATTTTTTCTTCTCCTTTTCCTTCTTCATATTATCACTATTATTATTATTTTTCAGTTGAGCTGATTTAGGTGGTGTTTATTTGAGCAATGGAAGAAGATGAATGATTTAGGCTAGGAGAAAATTAGCAGCAAGGGAAGGAAATTAAAAAAGGGAACATTATGACTATACATTTACATCTCATGCACACCCCTTTCCCGAATGGAGAGCTGTTTCCTGCCCAAGTTTCCCAGTGAAAGAGGTCATTCACAGCTGGGAAAAGCAGACTCCGCCACAGGCAGGATTGCACTGCCATTGCAAGCCCCGTTAGTGAGAGTTGAAGAAATTAATAGCTTGCTGCCATTTCTAATGTAGTTCAATAATTGAAAGTATAAAAATTGATCCTAATCTTTAAAAAAGCTAGAAGGGCTTCAGGAAATTACTCCGTCTAGTCTTATCACGCTGCTGTGTTTTATCGTCATGATAAAATCACGTTTGCTATTTTCTGTTCCTCCACTAATAGCGAGGCTTTAAATTATGGAAGAAAAATGCTAAAGCTTCTGCTTCCCTGTTTTTCTCCTCTCTGCTTTGAGAGTTGGTGGACTTCGTGAGCTTCCCTCTCTCTCCATCTTGGAAAGGTTCATTTCTGTTGAAAGTCAGGTCCAAATCCTGCTTTGTGCCTGCTCCTATGAAGGGCAGAGTTTAGGCTGCTGAATGAAGCCGAGGAATGTTTGAGTGGCAGGGGAAGAAAGTTGTTGACTTTTCTTAAAATACTTTTTATAATATCTCATATAAGGCTAGGTTTTGTGGCTCCCCCAGTTCCCCGACCCCCCACTGTTAAATACACGTGTAGAATTATAGTGTGTACCGAGAAAGTTAGAAAATGAGCCCCACTGTTCCTATCTCCACAGGCATCTGTGAGGGTGTGACAGGGTGAATGGGCCCTTTGGGAATTCTGAGGGGAATCCTCTGGAGCCAAATTCCTCAACCAGGGCAAACTTCCATCAGCTGTGTAAATAGTGTGGCAATGTGTGGAGGCCACAGGCAGTTTCCTGATAGTCAGCTACTGTGCCCAGGTAGTTAAAAGGATTCATGTTCCATCCTGAGGCTTGCAGGATGTGAGTTGAGTCTTGTAGTCCCTGATGAGTGGGTGGGTGGGTAGAAATTTCCTCTCCACTGTGTGTAGTGCAAGGGAAAGTGGCCCGATTAAGATAGGTGGGGCTGACTCACCAAAGCTAAGAGAGGATTTCTGGGTGTCTGAGCAAAAAGAAATAAAACTGTGTAAACTGGGGACAGAATTGTACACTCACTGGCAGATGTCCATCCCAGCTCAAGAAATTCCTAGGGACAGGCATAGGACATTGTGCTCTAATGTTGTTTATTTAGCTGTTCTTTAGAATGTGAACATAAAGGCAGTTCATATATCGAGTTTCTTTTCCCCACAAGATCTGAAAGAAGGCAGCAACCCTGCAGGCTTTCTGTCCATCAAGCCATGCCACCTATGTGTGCTGGTTCCTCTGCTGGGTGTTGGTTTGCAGTGACATTAACCTCAGCTCTTCCTTATGCAGAAATCTGAATGCTTGCCCCAGCTCCTCAATCTAACGTTAGTTTAGTTTTCTTGTGCTTTTTTTGCAGCCTTCATTACTATGATCTCCAATTTGTTGTTTAGCTAAAATGAATGGACAGGAAGGGAGATAAAAGAACTAGGTACGTACAGCCCTCTAGGTACATCTGTACAAACACATTCCTGAAAATGTGAATAAATCGGTGAGACTCAAATGACACTTAATGTAAGCATCCTAATACCAAAGAACTAAAGATGTTAAACCATCCCTAAATGCTTGTTTTTTAGAGCTCATCTATTAACTGCATATTTCTAGCACTTTATGTTCTTTAATTGAATTATTTGCCTTCACCACTGGATGCATGGAATACTGGCCGAAGTGCAACCATCTTCCAAATGAGGCAATAGCTTCGCCGCTTTTAGTGTGGCTACCGTTTTCCATCTTCATCTTTTTCTTCCTCTTTATTTTCCATCTTCATCTTAATTGCACTAAGTTTATGAGATTTATCCTCCATAATAGGTAGCCATGTTTATTTTTTCCATATTCAGCCCCACTTTTATAGATACAGGTGGATAGAACCCATTAAAATATTCAATAATCACTTAAACAAGTACCCTTGAAAAATGATGGCACCACACTGTCCAGAACATCTGTAGCCATGAGTATTAAGTTTCACTGTGACCAATTTAAGTGCTATGTTCTCCTTTCTTTAGTGTCCTCTCAACTTGCCTAGACCATTTCAGGAATTGCCAGATATCAGGACTGCATACTGATCTGTGTATGTTTTCTTGAAGGGATCCCCTTTTTGGCATCTGTCGTGGTGCAGAACCACCAGAATTGATGAAAGACAAGTTCAGGGGCAGCTGGTTTTTTCTGTCTTCATGATAAATAAGTCTGCCTCACAATGATTTGGGAAAAATCTGTATCCTAGGTAAATCACAATGGGCCTTTCATAGATTGTTGTTTTTTCCCTCTTTTTTAAGCAATTGAATGTTTGAACCATTGTTGTTGCTTTTAAGGCTCAATGTGTTATACACATACACAGATAGTTATAACTAAACATTTAATTATTAGTAATTTCAAAACGGAGGGGGGAAATAGAAACCAGAAGGCTGGGAAAATAGAAGGCTGGGAAATAGAAATAGAAGGCTGGGATCATTCTTTGTCTTTGTTACCACATTAACTGGCTTATTAAGATCATAGAATGGGGAAGTATTGTATTAGGCTTCATCTGCATCATAATATAACATAAAAATAAATCTTTAAAGCATTATAATCATTAACAGTATAGATTTTGGAGGACAGAGACTTTGAATCCCAGCTCCACCACTTTCTAGTTGTGTGATTTTGGATGAGTCACTTAATCTTGCTGAGCCTCAGTGCCCTCATTTGTAAAGTGTGGACAATCATGCCCATCTCTCAAGGTTTTATTATATTAAAATGCAATTTTACAAATTTTTATAACTCATCCATTGTTCTTCAACTAACATAGGCTTATCACAAAGATTTCTTTAATGTGGTCTAAAAAAACCTCTGTTTCTCCATTTCACCTTTAACAATTATTGGCAAAATAATAACAGCCAATGATGAAAAGGGAATGGAGGGTGGCTGAGGACATATGCACAGAAATATACTTTGGAGTTAGACAAAGTGTGTCTGAATTTTGGTGCCATCTCCTTTTCCCTGTTTTGGGATTTTTTTTTTATAAATCAATATGTTGATTGAAGGTATGAATAAATAGAGGGCTATTTCCTTTCAAAAATCAGAAAACTTGATCTTCCCTTAGGCCCTAACATATCATCACCTTTTTTCTAGATTTGTGACATTAGAAGACTTTAAGAAATTGAGACATGAGAAAACATACAATTGCCTGTTTTCTTGTGACAGGAATTCCTAGCCAGATCTGGAAATGGGAGATACTGAAAAGGAGGTTTCAGGAGGTTGAGTATTCTGATTGCCTCAGAATCTAGGCAATAACAGGCTGAGGCAAACACAAATGGGAGATGAATGTTCTCCTATTTACAAGCTCCAGTTTCTAATGTGAGTTCCTTGCTAGTGTTATGGACAATGTCCAGGACCTGGAATATGGGGACTTGGGTTCCAAGCCAGCTTCTGCCATTTGCAGCTGTATATAACCTTGGGAGAAATTACTCTTTAGCAATTCTGAAAGTTGGTTTATTCATTTGCAGAACATGTATAATACCTAACAAGCAGGGGTTGTTTTGAGGACTAAATGAGGAAATATATTTCAAATTTTTTGTAAGCTCTATTACCCACATGAAGAGATTTAGTAATAGATTGTCAAAGGATTCTCCTATGTTCTGTAAAACAAACAAATGAACGAACAAAAATATATACAACATCATTTACTGATGTTTGAAATGATAATAATGAGAAATGCTTATGAAGCAATTTTCTTTTACAATATAACACTTTCATATGAAATACTAGGGCAAGGGCCAAGGCCAAGAAATATTTAGGGCTTCCACAACAACTTCCCCTCCAGGCAACAGCAAGAAAAAAATGACAAAAATTTTCCACTTTGGCACACAGGGCACTTCTTCTATTTGTTGGTTAGAAGAGTTTATAATATTAAAAGGAAGGAAGGTTAATTTAGCCTAAGTACAAAAGAGACTCAAACAAATCTTAGATCTATCTAATCTTAGATAAATAAATAGTCTATCATTTAGAAAAAGCTTAGTTTGTATAGACCCATCAAGTTGTGACTTGACTGTGGCGAGATAATTAACTTGCCTTGAAGTACTGACCTCAATCTGAATAGTAGCAAAAAGCTCAGAGATCATCAGTCTTCTATTTGATCATAATGCAAGGGAGAGCAGAGTCACTCAATATGTTCCAATTAGCACCCAATATACAGATTTTTGTAAAGTCTATTTTAAGCAATAAGTTGCTAGATCTTATTGTGGGGACCAAAGGAAGACATGAGTATATTAACAGCCCACAACTAGCATATCACTCAACAGTGGAAAGCTGAATCCTTTTCCTCTGAGATAAAAAAATAAGACAAGAATACCCACTCTGGCCACTTTTATTCAACATAACATTGACAGTCCTACGTAGAACAAACAGGCAAGGAAAAGAACTAAAAGGCATCTAAATTAGAAAGGAACAGGTAAAATTGTCATGATATGCAGAAGACATGATGATATATATATATGGAGAGAGAGAGAGAACTCAAAAGACTCTACCAAAAAAACTGTTAGAACTAATAAATGAATTCGGTAAAGTTATAGGATGCAAAAGAATACACAAAAATATGTTGCATTTCTGTACCTAATAATAGACTATCTGAAAGAGAAACTAAAAAAGAATCCTACTTACAATCAAAAGAAATAAAATACTGAGGAAAAAATGTAAACAAGGAGGCAAGAAGTCCTGTACAACAAGAACTATACAACAAAATGAGAGAAATTGAAGACAAAAATGGAAAGATATTTTGTATTCATAGAGCAAATACTGTTTAAATAGCTACATTCCTAAAGCAATCTACAGATTCAATGTAATCTCTATCAAAATTCTATTAGCATTTTTCATAGAAATAGAACATTCTAGCACACACATACACCATGGAATATTATTCAACCATAAAAACTAATGAAATCTGGCCATTTGTGATAACATGAATGAACCTTGAGGGTGATGGAGGAGATATAATGCAAAATAAGATTAGAACTAGACCCACACAAGAAAGTGGGGGTAGAAGAAATCAACATAACCATTAGCACAATCCCTAAGTGTCAGCTCCTAAGTTACAATGCATAGGTAGGAGCTAGACTGCAGTCTAGGGGCAAAGATGTAGAGATTGAGCCCATTGTAGAATATCCAGTCTCTTTTCTAATTCTAGCTAGCCAGTAAACAGACAGCCATCTTCAAAGATGAGCCCCTCCCAACTGAAAGAAGGCTATATCAGTGCCATCTGTGCAAGAACTCGGGGCAGCCATTTTCTCTGCCCCCCTGTGCCTATGCAGGTGCTTTCCTTTACCAACTCTCACTCTGCAAGGCAGCGTCCTGCCTGTCTGCCCGTGACCTGCACCATGCAGGCCTCTCTTAGCAAACCTGCCCCCCTCAGCGGGGCAGCTCTTTCTGTTCACTTGTGTCTGTACAAGTGTCCTTTACTTCCTTGCCCTAATAAACCTGTTCTTTAAGTATAACTGAGTCTCTATCTCGTGGAGAAACTTGTCATATGCCGCCTAAGGGAGCGCTGGTGAAACCTTTCCCAGAGTGAACCCAAGGACCCCGCTCTGCTCTCAAATCCATCGACTCTAAAACGACATCAAGGGCATTATCCTAAGTGAAGTGAATCAGATAAAAACAAATACCATATGAACTCACTTAAATTTCGAACAAAAACAGGCTCATGGAACATACTGGTGATCACCAAAGGTGTGGGTGTGTGTGTGTTGGGGAGGCAAGCAGGAAATGGGGTAGATGGGGAAAGGAAGTCAAAAGGTACAAACTTCCAGACAGAAAATAAATGTCATGGAGATATGATGTACAGCATAGTGACTGTAGTTACTAAAATTGTATTGCATAGTTGATATTTCCTGAGAGTAAATCTTAACAGTTCTCAGCACAGAAAAAAAATCATAACTGTGTTGATAGTCACTAACCAGATTTATAATGGTGATCATTTCTCAACATACACAGATATCAAATTATGTTGTACACACCTGAAATTAAGGTATTGTTATATGTTCAGTCATATCTCAATTTTTAAAAAGTATATATATAAGTTACAGTCTAAATCTCAAAAAAAAACTATTCAGGTGGAGAGATATAGTACACATAATTCTACGACAAGATAGAAAGCATACTTTTCATGAGAGTGTATTTTTATGATAGTTCAGAGGACTAAGACATCATTTTCGATTAGGGAATTAAGAGAGCTATGAAAAGAGGGGACATTTAAAGCACAGCTGTCTTTGGACATGTGAAGTTAGGAAGGACACTCATTTCTGGCATAGGGAAAAAAAAACCAAGGCCAGGACACAGGAGTGGACAAATATAAGGAATATAAAGAGAAGAAAAGGAAATAAAAATTAAAAGTGGAGCCCTAGATCAAAGGCAAAGGTAACATAGTACATTGGAAGAAACACTGAGTTGGTGAGAAGAAAAAAAAGGATGATCTTATATTTTTTAGTCATATTTTTGTTCCCATTTTCCTATTTTTTTAAATCAAGAACAATATTATAGTCAAATGCATTATTGGATCTCTTGGTATATTAACAATTGAATAGAAAAATAGGTAGTTGAATCTCATCAGTGGAATATCCGTGATTGAATGAAATACTTAAATACTTCCTAATTGTAATATCTATTTCATATACAACAAACACAGAGCTATCTTATCAGCTTTTTGGAGAAATAAGTAAAATGATGTGAAAATGAATGTGACATGAGCCCTGCTTGCCTTAGAGTTGCTGTTTACAGGGCTTCTAATAACCACTGGATACGACATAAGAAGTAGGTATGACCGAGAAGATTATACTATTAACAGAAAGAGAAGATACAAGATAAGCAATAAATATGGAAGCAAAACTGATATATCTGATTTGGGACACACTGACTGACGCCAAACCCAGATAAAGACATGCAGAAGCATTTTAAAAATCTATAATATCATCTTTGCAGAGATAAGGCAAAAGATGTAATTTCAGGGTCATTTTCATGTAGGTGATAACTGAAGTCACAGATGTAAATTAGATATTTAAAGGAAGGGAATTTGAAGAAACAGAGAGTCAAGGGTAGAAATTCTGGAGAAAAATAACATGTAGACAATTAATTGAAGAGAAAATAGGAACCAGAGAAAGTATGTGAAAGTTTAGCCGAGAAATCAAAAATGACCGTGATTTTGAATCCAAAGTGAAAATAAAAGTCAGCCAACAGTGCTTGGTATAATTGATCCTAACAGTGCACATTCATGGACAAATTAGTGTAAACAGATACTTCCTTTTTATATTGAGATATAATTGACATATAACATTATTTTCAGGTATACAACATAATAGTTCAATATTTGTATATATAATGTACAGCATTTCGTTATTAACTATAGTTAATAATACTGTCTAACATAGTAGCAAGTTGCTAAAAAAGTAAATTTTAAAAGCCCTTATCATGAGATGCCTCTTTTTCTGCACACCTGAGTTGTCCTTAAATATCTTTTGGCATTTGGTTGTCACCTTTCTGCTACTTTCACGTCTTTCCTTTCGTAGTAATTTCTGAGTGCTTTCATTTTGATCTGCCTTTCTGTGGTTGCTTTGGCAGCTTTGAGAGTTTTGTTTTGTTTTTCTTTTTTGCCTGTGTGCTTGTGGGAGAATAGAGCACAAACTCTCTGAGGCAGCCCCTTAGGGTAATCTAACACTGAAACTTAAGAATGTCAAAGAGAGAAATGGAAGCAAGTCCACCTGGGCAAATCATTGAGGCTGGCCCTTGGGTGTTCCCCTTTTAGGGCAATCAAACACCAATAATAATAATACCATATGGTTTAGGATCTAAGCACAAACCTACCCCGATTTACCTTAAAATTTCCTGGAAAAGATTGTTCTCGCTTCTCATAGAACTTTCTAACTCCTCCTTAGCTCTTCCCACTACACTGATGTTTCTATTTTCATGTTATTTTATACAATAAGTAGCTCATTCCTTTCTTTGCCATTCAGAGTCTTTTGGCTCATCTGGCTTATAGAAACCAGTCTATTTATTTATTTATTTTTAACGATTTATTTATTTATGCATACAAGCTGGGGTACAGGCCAGAGGCATGGGGTGGTGAGAGGGCTCACAAGAGACAGAGTGGGGAGCAGAACAGGCAGATTGAGGGAAACACACTGCCAAAGGGAGCAGCAGGCGAGGCAGGAGAGGTCTGCCACGCCACGTGGGAATCTCCCCCGCCGGGTGTCGCCGCTGTGCCACCAGGGAGGCCCTGAAACCAGTTTAAATTTTGAAATAGTTACTGAATAGCTTATGTTGAATGCATTATGTACTTGCAGAAAGTGTTAGTTTCATATTTGTCATAATCACATTTTCATGTGATAATGTATATTATACATCAAAAGTCTGTTGGCAGTGCATTTAGTTCTAGTGTGGGAAAGTTGTAGGCATGGGTCAGGTTTATTGTTTTATTTTTCTGCTAAGGTGGATTGTGATGGCGACATTCAGGATAGAGCCATATACACAACTCTACTTAATTGTCAGTGTAAGTGCAAGAGTAAAATTGACTTTCCCAAACAGAATGAGAACACTTTTATTTTAATAGTGTTCTTCTGTGTGTTTTATTTTGTTTTCATTTTTAATAATGGGCTTGATAACTTTTAAAATAGGATCTTGTTAAGTAAGACAAGTTGAGACTTTTGAGTGATAGCAATTGAAAGACGGCATGGAACTTACTGAGTGTGAGTCATGCAAGAGTTGGGCTTTTTCTTTCTTTTCATTTATTTTTAATGTATTTTTTAAAAGCTTCCCTAATTTTCCAATGCACTATTTTTCTGAAATAACTTCTAGGATAAGTTATAAAAACTGAGCAAAATTAGGAAACTATCTTGGAAGTATTGAAACATCCAAATATTTGTGATTTGGCAAAAATTTGTGATTATGTATAACTATAGACATGTAATAAAATAATTGAGTAAAGCCCTTAAAAGATGAGTAATATTTCAGAAAGCATGTGGAAGAATGGAGAACTTTCAGAAAACTGAAAAAGTCAATATTCTATCTAAATATTTTTGAAGAAATAGAAGTGTCCCAGGCAATTTCAAATTGTGGTTCATTTCCATTGCTGAAAAAAGTACACAGCACTGGGAATAATCTCATAATGTTGGTTTGGTAAGTGAGCAACTGTTCTTCAATCCTACTTACACAGTGCAAAAGGAAATATGCTGAAACTAGAGCATTTTAGGTTAAATTTAGGTTAAAATATAAGTATTTTATGACTAGGAGGAATATTGGAACCACTTCCTAGGAAGTTTTGTGCAACCTCTTTCTCTAGCATTCTTTAAAAACAGGATTGATTTTCATGTCTGGTTTAAATCTGGTGCTGCCCAAAGGTGAAGGAAAACCAAATGCTTTATTTTATGCCTCATGTATAATTTTGAAGAACATTTAAAGTCTATTTCTTCATTCCAAATATTGGAAGCCAAGGATTTGTGTTCTAATATGGCATCATGCATTTTTAAAATAGTCTTTCATCCTAAATGAATTTAGCTTTCCAAAGCAGTACTATGTGTCTAACTTTGCTTTTATTCATTTCCATGGAATAAAAGAATTGCTAGGCACATTCACTCTCATCCCACCTCCTTTTTTTTCTTTTGTTTGGTACACTGTGTTTTTGGTCATATGTATATACAGCAAAGTTCAAATAGGTAGTCACAGGAACCTTTCCTGGCAAACTTAGGAAAATCAAATTTATGCTCTATAATGTATAATAATTACACGTGGAGAAAAGAGGCAGAGGGCCCAGAGGTCTTGGCAGCTGTACTGTCTGGTTAGCAAAGGAAGCAAGTTACAAAGTTTGGACATTCAGTTCTGAGACATTATTCCTGAGTCAACAAGATTTTAATTATGTATGTGGCTTAGAAGAGACATTTACGCAAGAGAACATACTGTTGTCGAATGTGTTTGTGATTTTGCTCATGGTTCAGAATTGGAAAAAAGCCGAAAGTCATTTCTGAAGGTACATAACTGAATCGAGGCAACGTAGAATAATGATACCTCTCTCAGCAGCAGTTGCTGAATACACACCCTTTTCTTTTAGTTATTGTTTTGCCAAATATATATTTTAAAAGATATTGTATTAAAATTATATACAATATAGTATTTCTATTATTAAAATATATATTATGTATTATATACATTCACACACTATTAATAGATTTCAAATCACATATTTAGGCAGAAATAAAGGCTGTGTTAAATATAACTTTATCTTTGAACATATTTTTCTCTTAGCATGATATTGAGGTCACTTAGAGTTTTATATATAAAGTAGCTGTGTTCTTGTGCTCCTTTATTCTGTCTTGGGAAAAATTTAAGATTTACTGCACTGAACTGAGATGCTATGTGAGAAATAGAAAGAATTTTCTGCATTTATGGATAGATTAGAAGGGATCAAAGAGCCTGTAGAAGCCAAAATTTAGCTTTTCTGAAGTAAGCTTTTCTTCCTGTGACCCCATTTATTGATTCATTAATTGATTGACTTACTACTTATTGAAAACCTACAATGTGTCAATTCTATCATTTATGTTTCAGTAATAAACCTGTGATTATCCTTGTTTTGTTTTAAGTTTTCTTCCTAAATTACCTTTGTTTAATTTAACTTCTCCCCACCCATTCATGCGTGACAAGTAAAGACATTTACTGCTTTTAATAGCTATAGTTATTGAACACTTACCAGACATTTTCCTGAGGGCTTTTTATAAATTATCTTATTTAGTTTTTACAGCAAGCAATCTTATAAGTTAGGTCTTATTAACAATGTCATTTAAATAGGAAGTAATTAAGCACAAGGAGGAAAATCTTGCATGAGGTCACATACCTAACTAGTGGAATAGATGCCAGGCTGTGTGAGTATCAACCTTTTTTTTTTTTTTTGAAGATTTATTTTTTATTTATACATACAAGCTGGGGTACAGGCCAGAGGCATGGGGCGGCGAGAGGTTTCACCAGAGATGGAGCAGGTAGCAGAACAGGCAGATCAGAAACACACTGCTGAGGGGAGCAGCGGGCGAGGCAGGAGAGGTCTGCCGCACCATGTGGGATTCTCCCCGGCCGGGCGTCGAACTCGCATCGCCGCGCCGCTGCCGACAGCTCCACAGCGCAGCTCTTAACCACTGCGCCACCGGGGAGGCCCTCAACCTTTTTCTTAATCCCATATTGTACTGCCTCCCAGGGTTCTTTAGTCTCTGTTTTTTTGACTCAAGAAACTTTCTTTAGACACAAATCCTCAAGGTCACCTCCATGCTACACTAGATAATGATTTTTTACCTTTGTTTTCATCTTTTACCTCCTTGAAAATCCATCTGTAGCTGTTTTTAAGGAAACAGTAAACTGTGAAGTCTCTTAAAGCCTTATAATGTGGCCAAATTAATGCAATCTATTTGTAAATCTTCATGTAAAATAAATTAGAGGATTAGGTGACTTTTCCCTCAGATATCCACATAGAGTAAAACAGTCCTTTGTGGTTTGAGTAACTGAAAAATAATAAAAGCCCTAGGAGATTTCTTGGTAAAAGGAAGAGAAGCAGAATGTACCTAAGTTGTACAGTGTGTACAGTATTGGTTTTCTCCAACTTAGTAAGAGATTGAAAAACAGTGATTTCATGTAAGCCTGAGAACTTGAATCATATTTCCTTAATGCCATATTTTTCAGTTATACCTTCTAAAAAAAAAAGAACTTTCTTTTAAGATGAGCCAGATCTGCCAAAGCAACATATCATCTAAGGACAATTAAAGTTTTAGGGTTTCCCCCTTTGGAATTTTATTTGCAGTTGACAGATTTTGAAGATTCCCCAAGGGCAACTATTTGGTAGATGTCATGTTCCTTTTAATGTGAGGCTTGCAAAAAGCAAATGATCACTTTGTTAGAACCTCAGGGCTCATGCTTAACTTTGTTCTGTGTTAGCATCTAAAATGACTGGAGACATTTAAAAACCAGGTTCTCCCCCTTTGTTTCCTGGCTACACCACTTGCTAGAGAGTTATGTGTTCTTGGCCAAGTTTCTTGGATTTTGCTTCTGTAAGATGGGAATAGAGACAGTATTTACCTCATATAGTTGTTACGAAATAAGACAACATACATAAGGTATGTGGCAAAATGCCTGACCCATAATAGACACCCAATAAATGTTAGATTTTATCCATCCATGAAATTGAGGGTGACTTATGTTGAACTCTGTTCTTTTGCTCAGCCTTCATGGAATTGTTTGATATTCACACTGTAATTTCTAACTTCGTAAGACTAGAGACCTCTAGTGTTTTCATTATTTTTAGTTGCTCAAGTCACCGGTCATTTTCTCTTTGCATCATAAAACATTTTATGACAATGAAATGCCTTAGAATCTACTTTGGAAGGAATGACCTGGGACAACTGTACATCCTCTGTGTCCACTTCAGTCCTTAGTTCTCCCAAAGGATGCTAATGGCCTGATATACTATCCAGGCTTTCCTATTATCAGCAGAATTCTGCCTTGACTTGTTTCTAGTAATGAGGTTGCACATTGAAACCTGTAGTTGGTTGAACTATATGAAATTGCTGATATTTGATGATTTTGACCTACTAAAATTACAGCTTAAAATGGTTTAAACTATATTCAAGATAGTGACTGCAAATGCCATTTGTGTGCATCTTGTTCAGATCTTGCTTCTTAACAATACCTGAAGGAGGGCAAGTGGTGTGTAGAGATTGATTCTTTCTTTGCTTGTTTACCAAACAAATATTTATGGAAAGCTTATTGTAGGCCTCACACATGATAGCTACAGTAATTTACCTGTAAAATATTACCTTACTCACTCTCATTTTAACAATGAAATACTTGCTGTAAAAAGTTTGGAGAAGATAAGTCAAAAATTGACATCTGAATTTTTCTTTCAGATCTTGGGTGGCACCACCTCTGCTGCTTTTGGATTTTCCAGATGTCTGTGCTAGCAATTTATACCCCCTCTGATATCCCCAGGGAGCTGAAATTGGAATCAGAGGTTAGTTGGAGGCCTCTGGAAGTGAACTCTCTACTGGCTTTGGAGCGACGGGTTGGCTTCTGAAGAGTTCTTAGCACTTGCTTCAGACTGGACCAGGCAGATGGAGAAGCGGACCCAAAGGGAGCTACAAGCAGGTGATTAATTAAAAACTTGCCCACTCATCTCTTCCTTCACTCAACATATCTCTATAGAGTTCCCCCTAAATCTGCTCAGTTCACTGTGCTATTTTGGGAAAGCAGCAGTGGACAGGATGACACCCTTGCATGCCCTCTACAACTAAGAGTGTAGCTGGGAAGGCAGAAGTCAACTGAACTTAGAGCTGGGTGTGGTGAGCACCAGGGTGGGAAAGACCAGGATGCTGAGTGAAGAAACCAGGTGGAACTGGGGACAAAGTATATAAGGAGAGTTGTATCTTCAAAATTCCCTGCTCTGGGTGAAATTTATAAGGGGTTTCCCCCTGACCAACCTTGGATTTGGGGACCAGTTCAGTAGTGCAATTCTCAAAAGGTCACTCTTAATAGAAGAATCTGTCTCTTTCTATCCCTGGAAGCTGCATTGTGGCATTTGGGATTTTAAAATACTTATCTGACAAGCCAATGTGTGAACTCTGTAGACAGTACCAAGAAAAAGCACCAGTAGAACCCATTTTAATTCACTCAATATGCAAAAATATAAATTTAGGGCCTCTCTAGTGGCGCAGCGGTTAAGTGCTGTGTGGTGGAGCTGTTGGCAGCTGTTGGCAGCCCGGCGGGGGAGAATCCCACATGGTGTGGCAGACCTCTCCTGCCTTGCCTGTTCTGCTCCCCACTGCTTCTGGTGAATCCTCTCACAGCCCTGCGCCTCTGGCCAATACCCCAGCTTGTATGCATAAATAAATAAAATCTTTAAATATATATATATAAATTTAGAAATAAGATATGTTGAGGGGAAATACACAGTCTATTTCAAAAATAGTTTTCCTGATGTCTTCAGCTTACTGGGTCTGACCAGCCTGTCAATTTGATAGACAAGTACCCATGTATTAAGGAATTAATATTCATACCATGGAAAGCATCCCTAGTTCCATAGATGGAGTCACCACAAGGTTTCTTTAATAATCACTCCTTTAGTCATTTAGGTCTAACCTTATTTTCCAAAGCTAAATTTACAGATCAATTCTAAAAACCCATCAAATGCTCAGAACCTGGTTCTGCATGTATCTTCATATAATGCTTATAATTTTAAAGTGAGTTAATAGGAATCCTTTATGGTAAAAACCAGACTTTTTATCCTAGATTTTATATTCTATTAAATATAATTTTCTTTTCTTAAAAAAAAATTGGTGGTTGGAGGATAGAAATTCAAAGGATGTAGTGATGTTCAAGTTTGGAAGGTTGTGAAAAATGCTACTTAAAAATAAAAAATGGGTTACATGAATATTCTAATTTTTAAAAGCTAATATTCTCCAGAATATAACATAATAATAATGATCATAATTAAAGTAAAAGAGTGTTTTAATTGGCACTCATTATCTCCTTGAATTATTTCAAATGGATAGGTTAATGCATTATAACATTTTATTGTCTTTAATAGAAATATGAAATTATTTAAAGGGGCAGGTAAAAGAGTGTTTCTCAACCTCCAGGTCATGACCCATGAATAAGTAGGGAAATTATAAAGTGAGTCATGATGATATAGAATTGAAAATTCTCAAGGGCATTACACTTTGTAAGGGTGGGGTTTGTTTTATGACATATGTATATTTCATACATATACATTCATACATATATATGTATATAAATAACAAAAATATACATGTGAGTCTACTGAATAAAATATTTAAATGTATTTCTCACTGTTGAATGCAGACTAAAGGTCAAGAAATCCTAAGGTGGAGACAAAGCCATAGCTAACATACTCACCGGTAAAAACTGAAAGCATTTCTCCTGAGATCAGAAACAACACAAGGATACCCACTTTTTACCACCACTGTTCATTAGAGTATTGGAAATCCTTGCTGGAACAACTAGGCAAGAAAAAAGATATAAAATGAATCCCAATTGGAAAAGGAAAACTATTACTATTTGCAGATGACTTAACAATATACACAGAAATACAAAAGATACTATTAAAAAACTAGAAATAATAAATGAATACAGTAAAATGGCAAGATACAAAATCAGTACACAAAAATCAGTTGCATTTCTATATGCAAACAATGAATTAGAAGAGAACAATTTTTTAAGTCCCTATTTACAATTGCATCAAAAAGATTGAAATACCTGGGAATAAACCTAGAAAATAAATTAAAAGAGGTGAAGGACCCATATTGAAAACTATAAGGCACTGCTAAAGAAAATAAAAGAGACACTCACACATAAATAAAAAATGGAAAGATACGCTGAATTCATAAATTGGAGGAATAAACTTTGTTAAAATGACCATATTACCAAAAGCAATGTACAACAAGGTACGACACAATACCTATCAAAAATCCCAATGACTTTTCTCAAGAAAACAGAACAATCATAATATTTGTATGGAACCACAAAAGGCCCCTAATAGCCTGAAAGAAAAGAAGAAAAATGGAGGTAACACACTCCCTGACTTCAGCTCATAGTACACAGTGATATTAATCAAAACAGTATGGTTTTAGGATTAAGCAGAAACACCGACCAATGGACTAGAATAGAGAACCCAAAAATTACCCCACACAAATATGGATAGTTATTTTTTAACTTTATTTGTGTGTACTTTTTACATTGTCGTACATTTTTGTATAATGTTTGATTTCTACTCTCAGGTATAATCCCCATAAAATTCCCACCAGCATAAACCATCACTATATGGACAGTTAAGTTTTGACAAAGGAGCCACAGCCATACAAAGGAGAAAGGAAAAACCTCTTTAACAAATGGTCTTGGAAAACTTGGATAGCCACATGCAAAAATGAAACTAGATCATTACTTAGCACACAAAAATTAATTCAAAAATGGGTTAAAGACTCAGATATAAGATGTAAAACCATAAAGTACTTAAAAGAAAACATAGGTGATATGCAACTGAACATCAACCCAGAGGTGTATTTGGGGGACACAAGCCCAACAATGAGGGAAACAGAAGCAAAAATAAATAAGTGAGACTACATCAAACTAAAAAGTTCTGGACCTCAAAAGGAATCATCACAAAAACAAGAAGGCAACCTGTGGACTGGGAGAAGTTATTTGCATATCAGATGTCTGGCAAGGGGTGAATTTTCAAAATATATGAAATTCTAATACAGCTCGACAAAAAATACAAACTACCTAATCAAAAAATGGACCAAGGACCTAAACAGATCTCCCAAAACGGACATTCAGAAAGTCTACAGGCACATGAAAAAATATTCAACATCACTTATATTACAGGAAATGCAAATCAAAACCACAACGAGCTATCACCTAACCCCTGTAAGAATGGCCCATGGCAAAAAGAATGGAAACCACAAATGGTGCTGAATATGTGAAGAAAAAGGAACACTGACTCTTGGTGGGAAAGTAATTTAGTTCAGCCTCTATGGGAAAGAATATGGAGGTACCTAAAAAGAAAATGGAAATACCATATGACCTAGCATAGACCACTGCTGTGTATTTACCCAAAGAATATGAAAACTCTAATTAAAGATCTATGCACCCCATTGTTCACAGCAGCATTACCCATAACAGCCAAGTCAGGGAACCAACCACAGGTGACTGATAAGAAACTGTGGAATGTATACTCAATGGACTACTACTCAGCTGTTAAAAAACGATGAAACAGTGCCTTTTTGAAACAAAATGGATGGATCTTGAGGTGATTATGCTAACGAAATAAGTCAGAAAGTGAAAGATATACCAGATGGTTTCACTCAGTTGTGGAATATAAATAACCAAAAAAAACTGGCAAAGCACAGCCAAAAAAAAAAAAATCTTAAGACTGAAAAATATCCTGGTGCCACAAGGAATGGGGTGGTGGGGAGGAGGGGATAGGAGAAGGAAAAGGACAGGGTATCAGCCCAGGAGTTTTGGTGGAGAGTGAGTGAAACGTGCACATATGGAGGTGTAAAAATGTACCCCTACAGTTATATAGATAAATAAGTGACTGAGAAATTAATAAAATTTGAGGGAAAAATATCCTAACATGGAGAAAACTCAAAATAAAATGTAGAAAATGAATGGCCATGTTACTCTGCCCAATAATATGATTCTAAGAGAAAAATATCTCTATTTAAATAATATCTTCAACCTTAGCAAATTTAGAGTTCTAATAAATAGAAGAAGCATTCAGGCAAAATGCATTCATATGTATATGTGTATGCTTCTCATACACTTCATTTGAAATTTTCTTATTCTCTTTTTAGACCTGGACAAACTACTATGTATTCATGCACCCAGACACCTATCTATAAATAGAAGCTTTAAAACCATTAAATAAATTTAAAAACCTTAAAATAGGAACAGGACTTCCCGCTTCCATGAATAACTGTTAACAATGTAAAATCAAACGTACAGTTATACTGATAATTTGACAGTGTTCAGTCACTCCTGTCACACACAAAGCTAAAGGCCAGCATGGAAAAATTTGCAGGTCGTTGCAGCTTTTTAAATTTAAATTGTATAACCTATTTAGCACCTATCCTCTGGTTAGCTTGGGGAAGAAATTAGATAGTATTGGTTTGTGTGATGCAGTTGGAGTCCAGACATTCTGAAACAGCATTAAATGGTTGAGAAGAGACAATCTTATTCCTCATCTTAATGATTCCCGCCCCCCATCTCTCTGATCTGAATCAGTCTTGCTGAACGTTGTAATACTGCTGTCCTTTCTTTATCACAGACCCACATAGGCTTCCTGGGAGCCCTCAGCACTGAAACATTCCAGACATTCCTTAAAACAACATTTCCCAAAAGGTTGGTTTCTTAGGATCCTGCAGGAGTGTTGCCTGCATGATTCAGAGACCGCTTCGAATGCCTCTCATTAACAGAGAGGCCAGATGGTGGAGGCAGCCTCTCTGTTCTGAAAGCCTTGCTTTACTCAACCAGGAGTCCATCAAACTCGCTTTTGGAGGGGTAGATGAGGACACTGGGATTCGGTTAAAAAAGACTCACCCGAGTTTCCAGCAGCACAGCGAAGCTACACATAGATTGTATATCTTGGTATGATGTGTGTTTCCTTTGGAAAGAGACATTTAAATGAAGTTTCCTATAGCAAAGTCTTGCCGCCCCCCCCATATCCAAGAGTCTCAAAGTTATTTTTAAAAAATTCAAGAAATAGAAATGCTACACTGGAACTCTTATTCTCAACCTTTCTTGCAAAAATAATTAAAGGACACAGCATTTCCTTCTTTTTCCTTATTAATGTTTCCAATTCTGTTGCTCTCTCATCCCTCCCTCCTTCTCTCTTCCTTTTGCTTCTCAAGTACTTCATTTGAAATTTTCTAATTCTCTTTTTAGACCTGGATAAACTGCTATCAAATATTTCAGGTTGAAGGTTTCAAGAAGACAACCCCCAGAAAACCTCTTACACATGACTAGATTCCTTCGCTTTCTTTCTTGCTGGTAGGAAGTTAACTAGCAACCTTAGGGGGTTGATTTGCCTAGAATTCTCCTTACTTACATCTTCCCAACTCAGCCCCTGCTCTTGGTACCCATATTCCTTAAAATACAGCCAAACCCAGCATCTTTTTCAGAAACACAAAACCCTAGTGTCAGGTCTTAAACACAACCCCACTCCATGAAACACAAGTTCTTGGTCAAGTGTTACAAGCAGTAATGACACACCCGGAATTGGGTGACCCCACCAGTGGCTGCTCCCCTCAGAACCTATTCTTTCTCAGTGACCCATGAGATGCTGAACAAATTAGTGGTGCTCTATATTCAGCATGTGACTAACTGCCAGTGAAATATAACTCAGAACCCAGGGTATACCACAGAACAAGGAGATGATTAAGATGAGGGATCATTTCACACTCCAGATGTACAGTATGAAGCCAATAGAGGTAAAGCTATTAGCTCCAGGGACATGAATTTCTCTCTCATCTTTCCCTACATGAAACTAAGAGAATGGGAAGAGGTGCTCACTGCAAGCATTGATACAATGAAAGATAATTGAGGAGGGCTTTCTCCTCTAGTGTGTGTAGGAACTTTCACTTCCGTGTTCTTTGTTGCCATAATCACTTTTTCATGCATTCATCAGAAGGTCTTCCGACTTTGGAATCTGGCAGAATTTTCAAATACTAGCTCTGAGACTGAGAAACTCACCTAGACAAGTCTTGTCAGCTGTCATCACCTAAACGTCCTCCAGTACATTAGTTAGGAGCAGGAAATGAAGCAGAGATAGCATGTTCATACTGACTTTTGAAAGAGTCACTGTGGAATGTTTACAGGATCCCATGGATGACTAAAATTAGTTTATTCTGCACAGCATAATCCACTGCTGACTCAAGATGGTGATACAGCAGTGTTAAGCTGTTAGCTCACCAGGAAACTCATTCCCTAAAATTATTCTCTGGCAGGGAAAGACCCCAAGTTCACAACAGTGGATGGAAGATGGGCTATAAATAGCAACTAGTTATGCCATCACTTACAAGCTGTGTTTTCCGTTTGTCCACAGTTCTCTATTTCTCGCGGTTTAAGAGCTTTGTGACCAGTCTTCTGACTCTCAGTGCAAAAGAATGGTGTCTGTGTGTGTGTGTGTGTGTGTGTGTGTGTGTGTGTGTGTGTGTGTGTGTACATCATTCTCTTAGTTATGCAATTACTAAGTTTGGGGTCCTATAGTTTTCATACATTTTTAAACCTACTAAACTTTGCTGTTTCTCCTATAAGGCTGTTACCGGAACCAGGCTGCCTTAGCATTGAGAGCCGGCAGGAGCGGTGGTGCCTTTTATCCCGATGCTCCAAGAGCAGTTGTGGCAGATGCTCCTGCCCAGTGACTGCCATTTTGAATGAACCAATCAGGTGCTAGGAGATGATGGGTAGGTCCAATCAGCTCCAGGATTGAAAAATGGTCCAATCAGACTTGTGTATGGAACTCAGAGAGGATATAAGCCAGGATCAAAGGGGAAAAAAGAAGAGAAAGAAAAAGAGAGGACCCCAGCCCCAGAGAGAGAAGGAGCCCCCTGGAGAGAAGAAGAGCAGAAGACGACGACACCAGTCCCCAGGAGAAGAAAGACGATGGCTCCAGACTCCGAAGAGAGAAGAAAGAAGTCCCTTCCTCACCTCCGAAGAAGAAAGAAGAAAAGAAGCATCCAGCAGCCGCCCTCTGAGCAGGAAGAGAAGCTGAAGGACTCTGCAGAGACTGAGCCTCTGGTCCCATCTCTGATGTAGCCTGAAAGGAGCACCAGAGACCCTGGACCTGGTGTCTCAAAGGATATTGGTCTAACCCAACACCTCACCAAGCGCTACCATCACCAATGCATTCTGGGTGAAGTGGCTGCCACTTGAGGATGTATTGAGCTGTTTCCCCCGTTTGTAAAATAAACCCCATGTTTGTTACTATTCCTGTAGACTGAAGTCTCTTGCAATTGTGCGCACGGGTGAGAACCCACAAACAGTGACCTGTCCTCTCTTCAGGCACTGTCCTTTGTTGCTTTTGGCCTTTTGGCCTTTTGGGGCTTTTTGGTGGCTCTTGCCTCAGAGCCTGGGCATTTGTGCCCCATCCAACCCCCTTTCAAGACAACATACAGAAAGCTAGGTGCTCCTATGAGCTCTCCTAAGAGATCATGGTGGGTTGATTAGAAACATGTTGAGATGGGTGTAAATAGAGAAGATGCAGACACACTTTCAAGTTGGCTTCTCTTATGAATAAAAAAAGACTTCCTATCTATTTAAGGGCACATTTATTGAAATAAAGCTGCACCCACACTACCTTGAGTTATTGTTTTGGTTGATTCACCTAAGCAGTCAATTCAATAAAGAAAAAAACCCATACAAACCAACCATTTAACTAAATTGTCTAATCAATCAGTGAAAAAATGGTTTCAGCATTGCTCAATCAACCCTTAACCTGCTATGTGCTCTCTTTGTGGCTGATTTTATATTCTTTCTCATACAGATTTTCTGTAACAATTATTTCAGGACACAAGTAGATGTTCTTTAGCATGTGGTAGAGACATTTTGAGTCTGTATTATTCTATTTCTCAGTAGGTGCCCATTCCCTGCCACTGATAACTTTCCCCCATCTGTTTAATCCATTTTCTGTCTTATTAAGTACTGAGCTTATTTCTTCAGTGACAAAGCCCTCAAACTATGCATCAGTGATTTTCTATTTTTGAAGCCCTGGAATTTTCCTTGTTGGGACACTGAGTGCTTCATGTCTAATTAAACTTTCCTTCTTACTCATATTTGGCTTTGCTTTATCAATAAATTACACAACCAATAATTGGGAACAGGATCCCAGAGTGTGCTGCAAACACAACTCCCAGGGACTTGTGGGGAAGGAGTATTCAGAGAGAAACAGAATTGGAGCTCCTGACAGCAAGACCGCTGTCCAGCTTGATAAAGTATTAGGACATTGTTAATTTTTAAGCAACAGCTGAACTTTTAATAAAGTTGGTAGTATAGTTCTATTTTGAAGTCAAATAAAACATTTTAGTAGAAACCATCCCATTTTATTGGATATTTTATTAAAATAGCCTTTGTCACAAGAAGCAGCTTTAGAAAGTGATTAGTCCTGTTCTGTTGTAAAACCAGGAATGAACACATGTTCTGGAAGTGTTTTTTAAGATCCTCTTTGAATGCCTCTACCTCCATGAAATTTTTCCTGGTCACCCCAGCTGGGAACCATGTCTCCACACTCTCAATTCCCATAGCACTCTGAGATAATTCATGTAAGGCACTTAGCACTGAGCTCGGTGTAGAGAAAGCAATTGTTATTATTGTCCCTGTCTCTTTGTAGTTTGTATCACCTTCTGGAGGTGTCTGATGCATCATTTTATGCTCAACAGTGACTTGCACAGAGTACCTGGTAAGCATTTACTGAATGAAGAATAGTTCTTTTGAGGTATCTTTGATCTTCAAACTGACATTCAATAGACAGTAAGTGTCGGGACAATGAATGTTCAATAAATGAATATGAACAAAAAATTCCACTGTAACTCTTGAAAGGTCACCAAAATCCAGCCTTTGTTTTCACAGAGTTACCTCTCTGAATCACCTGTTAGTGCCAGAGATGTTAACTAATTTTACTTCTGAGCCCAGTTCCTATTAATGTCGTACTGTCTATTTAAATAACGGCCGGCTACTTCATCGCACTTTCCATATGTGGAGCGAAATCATTATGGTAATATTTATTGTACATTTACCTTTGTCTGTCTCTGTTCTGAGCACTTTACACATCCTCATTATCTTCTCACTACAATCTGTTTTAAAATGAGAAACTGAGGCACCATAAGGTAAAATCCCTTGTCTCAGGTCAGACTTGCCAGATACCAAATTATAGCCAGAGCTGGGCTGGAGGTGCACACAAGTTTTGGGTTAAAGGCACATATATCCCTGCTCCAGCAAAATTCTAGATTAAGAGCAAATGCCAGAATCAGTCCAACCAAGATGCTGCTGCAGGGGGTCTCCATGTCTCTCTCAAACCTGTGTGAGCTCTCAGCTATCTTCTTTATCATAGGTGACCCAGAAAAAGAGGGGGAAGAGAGCCATAGTGGCTACTTCCTGGCTTGTGAGCACAGAAAATTTCTTTTGAGACTTGGACTCACTCATATTTGTAACACTCTGTCCTGAACCATCAGGAAGCATGGTCTACCTCATCTATCCCTGTTGGGGGAACAGTATGTCCTGAATGAACTCCACCCAACTGGTGTTTCATGGTCTCCATCCCCATCTCCATGCCAGAGATCCCAGGCACTGAGTATTACAACTCCCATCATTCCATGAATCTTCCATGACTCTTGTCTTCCTAAAGGGAGAATTGCTGGGAACTAAGGGTGGAACTAAGCAGCCACGCTTGGTATAAAATTGAATAGGTGAGTCTGGGAGGGGCTTGGTTTTGCCTGCCTTTAGCATGCCCCCGGGGTTCCAGCTCAGGTTGCTCTACCAGTAGGATGTACTGAACAATAATTAATCTGTGTGTGTGTGTGCGTGCACCCCCTCTTTTCATTTCCCTTGTAAATAAATATTCTGTTAACCTTTCTGTGTGTGCCTGCTCTTGGGTCTGGTTCTGAGGTTTTTAAGTGTGTGAATGAGGACTAACACCCAGGCCATCCCATTTCCCTTTGGGGTTGTCATGTAACACCCTCACTTTCCTTCTTACACTTTCATCTCTCCTAGCTCTTCCCTTGGCTTGGATTTTTCCATTTCCCAACCCTCCTTCAGCTGCCTGGGCCCTGCAGATCCTTCATGATGCAACTTAGATGACACTTCTTGCTGGAAGCCCTCGCTGACTATCCTAGGCAGCTGTTGGATGCTTGCAACTCCCTGAGTATCCTTCCCGCCGCCATCATGGCTTATTGGTCCACACTGATTGTTGGTTTAACTTCCTCTGTGAGCTCTTCAAAGATGGGGATCCTGTCTCATTCATTTGTAGCCTGAGAGCCCAGCACAATTCTGGGCACTTAGCAGATGTCTCATAAATGTTTTCTAAATGAACAAATGATTGAATGCATGAAGTGTTCCCTTGCATGCCCATTCCACTCTGAAAGTACTAAGTGACCAACAACAGAGAATGCGCATCACTACCTTCAGATGTCCCAGACTGACTGGAAGGGCACAGTGAAAAATAACAGGTAATATTTGTTATTTCTTTGTCCCTATATATCCTACTGCAATCTAACCTAAGATCTTAAGAGTAAATAATCTTTGATGAGGACAAAAAGTAAGCCTCGAAAATTTGTGGCTGGAAAAAATGTTTCAAATAGCAATTTATTTTTCTCCTCTGTGGTCTTGTTGTGCAAATCATGTGTGAGACAAATATGTGATAGAGATCCAGTGGTAATTACTTGTTCTCAAATGTTTGGTTAACCACACCTTTTAATCCCACATACAGTAGTTTAGCACAGAATTAAATTCTGCCCTTTAGGCAGGATTAGCATTTGGAGTTTCTTGTTTCTGTAGCTTAAATGTTTTTTTCCCAATATTTGTACTTTTCCATTTAGAATAAATGCACAGAGTGTGTTGGGGGAAATATAAATAGCCTGGAATTTTTGTAATTCAACTCATCATCTTCATTGGTTTGTGGTCAGTGTTTATGTATACCATTTTTAAAAATTATTCATCTGTAATTAGTTACAGGAACATAGAACGTATTCCTAAACCACTCTCTTCTAATGAATCTAGTATACTTTCTCAGCCAATAACCAAGGTGTTTAATGTTATAAAGGAAAAAGGTTTCCTTCAGTTTTTATTCCCTAAATGCATAAATTTCATGGAATGGTGTTAAATGTGAGATAAACAGGGAGAAGACTTTTTCCTGCTGCCGTATATAACAGGAGATGGGGGCGGAAAGGCTCATCTATTAGCTGGAGAATATCTTTAGCCCCTATCAGTGATATACTGATTTAGTTATTTAACATCAATTAATATTCACCATGTGCCTAGAATGTTCCAGATTATGCTTTTTACTGGATATGTAAAAAGAACTAAGACATGGTCTCTGTTCTCGGGGAGCTTGAGATGGGACAGGAAATGGTTGTGTGAACAATTGTCATCAAACAAGACAAGTGTAAGTGGAAACCTATACAAAGCACAGAAAGGCTGTAGGAGAAGAACATGAGCCGACTGGGGAAGTCAGGAACAGGGACTCACAGAGGAGAAAGCACCTGAGCTGAGACACGCAGGAGCAGGAGTTTGCCAGGCAGCAGTCAGGGACATGACTGACAGAAAAGGCATTCTAGACAGAGTGGTGCGAAAAAACATGTGTAACCAGAATCTTTAGGGCTTTATGAACAATAACGTGGCCTGTGACCCACCTTGCAGTTCACAGTGCAGCCCCACAGTGAGGCCCAGTAGGGAAGACTTTAGGAATGGCAGTGGGGTAGGGGTGAGAGAGAGGGAGAGAGAGTTTACTTTGGCAGGCTGCCTCCTGGGCATCATCAGAAGCTGCCCCAGGGTTCAGGTAAAAGGAGAAGATGTCAAATCAAGAATAAGAGTGGTGAGGATCAGGATGTGAATACTGAGGAAGAGGCACAGGTGACAGGACCTTGTGACTTTGTGACTGACCAGGCCGGACATAGGGCCGCCTCTGTGTTACAAGTCACAAATCTGGCCTGACTCAAATTTCCACTTAGTAACCATGGCCACCTACATCAATAAAACTTAGGTTGAATCTTTCACTCAAATTAATTTGAAAGCAGAAAGGTGAATTTAGCCCAACATTAGAAAATTTTGATGGCATTAAAAAGGATATTTCAAATTGAATGGCCCTTTTGGGGACAGATAATTTGCCTTTGTTAATCTATTAAATAAATGCATCTAACTTTAGCACTTCCAACAGAAAATAAGCTGAGGCCCACTCACGCTTCCTCATCAGCATTCCCCCATAAATACCAGCTTTAACTTTACTTAAAAAATTCATTCATTCCTTCATTAATTTTTTTAAAGATTTATTTATTTATGCATACAAGAACTGGGGTGTAGACCAGAGGTGTGTGATGGGGGTTGGGAGGATTCACCAGAGACAGAGTAGGGAGCAGAACAGGCGGTATGATGGAAATACCCTGCTGAGGGGCGCAGTGGACAAGACAGGAGAGGTCTGCTGCGCCATGTGGGAAGCTCCCTGGCTGAGGATCGAACTCATGCAGCAGTGACTGTGAATAACTTAAGAGTGCTGAGACTTAACCTGTCTTGCCACCAGGGAGGCCCCCCCTTCATTCATTTTTAACTGAGGTAATATTGGGGTGTCCCCATCAGGTATTACCACCATAGTGGATTCACCATCAACTAGCCCAGACTCCACCACCACAGGCCATTATACCTCCCTCCCTCCCCGTCCTTTCCCCTCCCGCCTTGGTGTCTCATTTTTTATTCAGCTATCAATGGTTAGTTTTTCAACTTATCTTTATCTGACTATTAACTTAGTTACTTTATATGTGGACTATAAAGTAACTAACTTCACGTTTTTACTGTGGCTCCCTATTGCAAATGTACAGGGAAGATGGTGATTGGCAGACAATGTAAATCTTGGATGCCAGATCTATTTTCCCAGTAGTATAAATCATGTAGTTAATTGTACATTGGCATTTTTCTGTGCTATGTGCATATAAATACATAAATCTGTTTTCATAGCTCTTCAGAATTTCAGGAATGAAATACTGTTTCAATCACGTTAATCTACTCCTGTCTCCCCATTCTGCCATCAAGGTGCTTTCTTTGTGCCTCAGCTCAGTGCATTTTCCTATTAACTTCTCCATTTTAGAAACCTAGACCCTCTAAACAATCTGGTTTAAAATTAAATTTCTGAGAAATTTAATCGTTATTGCAATTGCTTCTTTGTTTCTTGACAATGTTTAGGAACTTGAGTCCTTAAAAATGGAAATTTTTCTACCAGGTTTTATTACCTGGCAGGGTGAGGAGCACCCCAGAACCCACAAACCTGCCCTCTTTAAATAGGTTCTGCCCTCCACCATGAAGACATAACATACTCTAGTGCATAAGACCTTTAATTGAAAGGAACTTTAGTGCAATAAGTATGCAATCAAGAGTAGCACAAGAAAGATAAAATAGTTTCCACACAAAACTCCCAGTTACCCATACCCTTGTGGGTAAATGTCCAGCCAAACAGTTGGCCCAAAACAGGGCCACTGAGGCCCGAAAGCCTGTCACAAGTCTAAAGCAACTTCTGTTGGGGATCAATAGGAAAAGGGCAGAAGGGGCCAGACAAGTCTGGAAAGAAAAGAGCAAAATCAAAACCAAGAAAAACACTGCCATTGTTAACCTCCACATGGGTCTCTCACCCTCATCTATTTCAAGTGTCTCCTTCCACGTCCCCTAAGTTCCTGGTGCAAGTACAAGGCCGAGAAGCAAGCATAGTTTCTTCACATGTCTCTCTGCTCCATGTGTCTCCTGCAGGTCTCCTTGCTCTTCATCCTTCTTTCTTCCTCTCCCAGTCTCCTCTCCAGCTTCCCCTCCTCCCTGCTCAGCTCCACCCTTCCTCGTATGGGGCAGGGAAACTGGAACCTCCCATTTCCCTGGGGACCACCCTGTTACAGTTGGAGAAAGGTGGAGAAAGCAAGGTCTGAGAGAGGCAATGTGAGTAGGATTCAATGCTCTGTAGATGTTTTTCAGTCCTAAAGAAGGGACCAGCGAGAGGAGTCTAGGAGCAAAGGGCCCTCAGCTAACAGCCCGCAAGGAAACAGAGACCTCCTTCCTGCAACCACATGGAATGGGATTCTGCAAACACCAGAATGAGTGAGAAACTCTCTCCTAGACTGTACAAGAAAGACCCCAGCCCTGCCAGCACATCAATATAGTCTAATGAGACCTATACCGGATTTCTGACCTATAGGACTATATGGTAATAAAATTGGTGGTGTTTTGCATCTCTAGAATTGTAGATATTTGTTATGGCAACAATACAAAGCAAATACAATTTGATGTCACTTTGATGAGATGGTTTCAGTGAGCAGGGTCCTGAGGTTACCTCAGAGAAAAGTTTCCCCAGAATTCCCCCTTTTAGCAGCATAGTTGAGTTTATCATTTGCAAAGACACGGGCAAGTGAAGGTTACATTTTAAAAGGACAGGTTTTTAGGAAAAAGAAAATTTTTTAAAAAGAGGCAACTGCCTATAAGAAACAAGGGTGCCAGATTCCCTGCCCCACCCAAAGTGTAACCAGGCTGAGTCCAAAGTCCAGTAAATGTGGTGCCCCCTGGAGGGGTTTGCTGATGAGAATGAATAGCCCCAGGAAAAATGCTAAGTTTGCAGTTTGGGGGGGGTAGAGAGTCTCATGAGATATAAAAGGGACTGAAGGAGAAGGGGAATTCAGTCACCATGATGTAGAAATGGAAGAGGCAGTCACCATGCTGAAGGAATAGAGGAAGCAATCGCCATGATGTAGGAATATAGGAATCAGCAGCAGAAAATGTAGCCACCAAGATTGGGAGTTTGGAAATCAGACACCAGAAGTTTTGAGCCGCCAGGATATCGATTGAGCGTTTTTGGAATCTTCAGTGACTTAAGGGCCAGCGACTTTGGAGACTTTGCAAGTAGCCGAGAGATGGAAACTGCTCCCAGTTTTGTCTTTACTGCAGCCCAAGGAAGAAGGCAGAGGCCTGAAGCGGGCGCCTTCCTAAAATGTGCGAGTGCAGTCTGTTTGGCCATCTGGCTGTGCTGTAGTTGCTGTTCGCAGTTTTGTTGGCCTGGTGCTGTGCTGGGGTGCCACGGCAGTTTTGGGAGGATCTCCAGTTGTGTTCTGTATCGTCCTTGTGAGTTGGAACCTGGCCTACAGCCTGATTGTTGTGCGTTTGCAGAAGAAGGAAGACGCCATTGTGGAAACATGGCCTATTGTTTGGAAGCGAAGCTCCACATCAGCAGTGGCAGGAAGACGCCACCTTAGTTTTCTGGGACTTAAAGGACTGGACATTGCTTTAAGTAAGGTAAACGGCCATATGTTGACTTCAATAATTCTTTGCTTTTCCCTGTTTGTTAAATAAATCCCATTTTTATTGTTTCCTAAGCCTGAGTAGTCTTGCAATTGCGCGCGTGGGTGCAGAACCAAGATAGTGACAATTTTGGGTAAGCAATTTGGGCACTGCCGTTGGCCAACTTCGAAGCCCCATTTTTCCCACTATCAAAAGGAGGGTGAAGCTGAGGAGTGAGGAGAAGCTGGAGAGGAGGCTGGAGAAAAGAAGGAAGGAGAGTCTGAGGAGACCTGGAGGAAACACATGGAGCAGAGAGACTTGTGAAGAAGCTATCTTGCTTTCTGGTCCTGGACTGGTTGAAACAGATGTGGGTGAGAGACTTGTGGGGAGCCTAGCAATGGTAGCTTTATCTTGATTTTGATTTTGCTTGTTTGCTCTCAGACCTGTCTGGCTGTTTCTGACCTTTTTCTATGGGTCCCCACCAGAAGGTGCTTTACACATGTGGCAGGTTTTCAGGTCTTGCTTTGGGCCAATCCCATTTGGGTGGACTTTTACTCATGAGGCGATGGGTAACTTTGATTTGGAAACTATATTCTTTGCCTTTTCTGTACTGCACACTAATTGTACTATAAAGTACCTTTCCATTAAAGGCCTTATATGTTTTGTCTTGATTCGGAGGATGACAGAACCTATTTAAAGCAGGAGGTTCTGGGGTGCCCCTCTCCCTACCCTGTAACATAAACTCAAGATGGGTAGTCTTGGTAGGAGAGCTGAATTTTGCCAATACAGAAATTGCATTGATTTAGTGTTCTTTTGAGGAGAGGTTCATTCATTTGAATTACCTATTGCTAAATTAAGTGCTTTTAGGGTGTGAGTAGGTTGATTTTTTTAAGGACTGATGATTCTCTATAAGGGCCCTCAATCTACATATCTCCATCTCTCCTCCTTGCCTATGGATGTTCTAATGACTGACAAGTCCCATATCCCCATTTCCTGGCAGGTCTTGAGGATTTTTCATTTCTATTGCTGGTTTAATGATGATGTTAATCATCTCTTTCTTCACCGCCAGTTCCTGGTCTTGTGATGTCTCCATTCCAAATTGTCTCCTCTAGGTCCCCATCACAAGTGGCCATAACTAGGAAGCTGTAGCAAAATAGAAACTTAAATGCAGGTAATCTGACTCCAGGGTGAGTGTAGGGCTAAATAAAAATTTTCTCTTTTTTGATGTCTTATTTATTTATTACTTTTAGAAAAACCTCATTTTGCCTGACAGCCTCTAACTCTCTGTAATCTGTTCCTGGTGTTTTTCTTTGGTTTCCTTCATTTTCTTGACCAAAAGTTTAGCATACTCTGCTGCCTCTTCCTTGCTGTTTCTTCAGAACAACACACAGATGTTTGCATTGCAAACATGGCTTAACATACCGAGTCTTGGGTGCTTTGGTCCCTGGGGATTTCTCACAATATGCTGGCTGAAAATGCCAATTCTTAAGAGAGACTGAAAAATGCCAATTCTGCTCGCTCTTTTGGGCCATAGCAACAAGGCACAGTAGCACTGATGGAGGTTAAGAGTAGAAAATTTGGATAGGCGGCATTACAAGATCAGAAACCTGGTTCACACAAGGCCAAAAGCCGAAGGTGGGGGTAGAAGTGATTATCATAATCGTTAGATCAGCTATATAAGTGAAAAATCCTTAGTGCCCAACTGCTATAGAAAGTGCCAAACTGGTATAGAAAGTATCAGGAGGAGCAGATCAAAGGTGGGGATATGGAGAGTGAGGACCTTTATAGAAAATCACTGGTCCTTATGCAAGAGGGTGGTCCTCAGGAAGGGGGAGTGTCCCAGGACCCCCACCCCCACCTTAGGCCGGAGAGAGCCAGGACACCTAGGACTACGATTCCCAGAATGCCATCATCACCAAAGGAAGGATGCTGAGGACTGAGGGTGGAGTTAAGCAATGGCTTTTGGGGGGATTTAAATTCCTGACCTGTGAGCCTAGGGGGAGATTGGTCCGTGGTGTGGATGGAGGAGAGTTTTCCTGAGTAGGCAAGAGTCCAGCTCAGCAAAACTGGTAGGGCATTTTGTAAGGTGTTTTATGAGAGATATTACAGTTTTTTTAATATCCAGTAGTTTAGGAGCTGTGTGTGTGTTATTGAATGCTTATACCATTCATGTGGTGGCACAGAAAATGGCTGGCCCCAAGGGCTCGTAAATTTAAAGGGCACTGGCACACAAAGTGTTAACTCCACAAAGGAATGCACCCCTTCCAAAGACAAGTAGACTATATCAGGGGAATTTCTGCTCTGATAAGGGGCAGAGCCCTTCTGCCTGCTTGTGTCTATGCAGGCCTCTCTTTTAGCAAACCTGTCTCTCTAGGGGCAGTTCTTTCTACCCACTTGTGTCTGTGCAAGTGTCCTTTATTCTTCCCTCCCTTTTTATTTATAGTAACCTGCCTTCTGGTTGTAACTTATGCCTCTGTCTTGTGGCTGTGTGCTGTTGAAAGGCGAGCTCTGGTGAAACTTCCCAGAGTTAACCCAAGGACCCTGCTATCCGAACACCACACTTCTCCAAAACCGACTTCAGTATCAGTAAGTCTTCCCTTTTATACAGTGACTGACTTGGGAACACTCATGTTGGCATCTATAATGCAACCCTGGACAGATTTGCATTTTCTTCCACCACTCCCCTTGGTCTATAAGAGGATGGTCCTTACTCAGCAGCAGGTGAACCCAATCACACGTGAAGGTACCCTGCTTTATGGGGAAAACTTGTTGGTCATTTCCACCATATTTTGTACTATGTAACCCTTCCATTCTTCACTCAGCGTGTCAGCAGCCATTTCTGTGGCCATACACTTCCCTTTAAAGGTATAAAGTTTGTATTCATTTTGCCCACGTCAATAAGTTTTTAGAAACCAGTGGCTGGGTAAGATAAGTTTAGTTTCATCTTGAAGCAGATGACACTTTTGAGCCATCAACTTTGAAATCATTTTTTGAGAGGTTGGGTTAACTCCCGGAAAGGTTTAACCAGACTTCCCCTTTCAGCGGCACACAGCCAGCCTCCCAGGTGAGTTTCTCCACAAGACAGGGACCCTACTTATTCAAAAGGGCAGGTTTATTATGAAAAATAAGAAGAAAAGGGACACTTGCATAGATAAAAATGGGCAGAAAGAGCTGCCCCTGAAAGGGACAGGTTTGCTAGAAGGAGGTGTGTGTGGTCACAGGCAGGCAGGCTTGGGAGGAGAGCTGCTCTGCTGTTTTGCAAAGAGAGAAGGTCAGTGAGGAAGGAATTACATAGGCAGGTGTTAACAGAAGGGCTGTTGCCCCTTACCAGAGCAGAAATTGCACTGATACTATCTTCTCTTTGGGAGGGGCCCATTCCATTGTGAGTTGTTAAATTTTGTTAATTTTTGAATAACTGTAGAATTTGAAAAGGACCAGAGAACTACAATGGCCCTCAATCTCCATTTCTCCACCTCTGGTCTGCGCCTCCTGATACTTCCTGTAGTAGCCTGATACTTGCTATAGAGTTGGAGCTAAGGATTTTCCATTTCTATAGCAGGTTAGCGATTACAGTAAGTAGTTTTATTCCCACCCGCAGCTTTGAACATTGCATGAGCCAGGTTTCTGGTCTTGTGGTGCCTCCTTTCCAACTTTTCTACTCTTATCCTCTATTAATCATTAAATCTAGATGTATTTAACCAGTCCATATTGATGGGCATTTAGATTGCTTGCAATTGCAGTATTTCAGACATCAGGATGGTAGATTTCCTCATCTTTATGTTCAAATGCTTTAGTTAGGATTTTTATAAGTAATTTTCCTAAAAGTGAATTTATTGGGTCAAAGGATAATCACATTAACATTTTTATAAATACCGTCCAGTTGCCATGCAAAGTGTTTCAGTGCAACTCTTAGATAAGAACTTAAATCCGCAGGGAAAGAATGAACCAGTAGTATTGTTACAGGGCAGCCCCGATATAAATGGGGTGCCTGTCTGTGGGTTCTCACCTATGCGCTTAAAGTGGACTTACAAAACTCAACTGCAGACACACACAATAAAATTAATAAAAGGGTTTATTTACAAAAGGGAAGGAAAAAAAGATAAAGAATAAATTGGTGAATGCGTCCTACCATTTCCGCTGAGCTGAAATCTTTTTTTTTTAATATATATTTTTATTATTTATGTCGTTTACATTTTGTATTCCCCTTGGGTAGCCCACCACCAATTCACCCGTGATCAATCTCCATGCACAAAATGGAATAGAAAAGAACACAAGGGACCATGGAGATGAGCTGAAATCTTAATGGCACACTCAAATACCTGGCAATCCACAACCACGAGCAATTGTCCCCCTCCAAGCTCACAGGTCTGGTTTTTAAATCCCAAAACTATTTCTTAACTCCACCCTCAGTCCTCAGCATCCTTCCTTCGGTGATGATGGCATTCTGGGTCATAGTCCTAGGTGTCTTGGATCTCTCTGGCTTGAGGTGGGGGTGGGGTCCTGGGACACTCCCCTTTCCTAAGGACCACCCTTTTACAGTACAGCTAGATGTTCCTCAACGGTGACCACTTCAGCAAACAGAACTGAAGGCACCACATAACTGAAAATGTCTTTCTGCTTCATTTTAACTAAAGAAACTGCTATTTCCACAAGAGTCCTTCTGGTTCTGTCTTCTGAACATGCTTTGCAAAGAAACTCATTTTTTGTGTGTGTTTTCACTTCTGGGTCTTACATTTTGGCCTTGAAGCAATAAAGACTGACAAAAATAGGGGCCTCCCTGGTGGCGCAGCGGTTAAGCGCTGCACTGTGGAGCTGTCGGCAGCAGTGACGCGGGTTCAATGCCCAGCTGGGGAGATTCCCACATGGCGTGGCAGACCTCTCCTGCCCCGCCCGCTGCTCCCCCCAGCAGTGTATTTCTGATCTGCCTGTTCTGCTCCCCCCTCTGTCTCTGGTGAACCCTCTCGCCACCCCATGCCTCTGGCCTGTACCCCAGCTTAGATAAATAAACCTTAAAAAAAAAAAAAAAAGACTGACAAAAATAAATAGCCTTTTCAATAAGTATCCCTTGTGCTACACATCCATTCTAAAATGCTGTTACTTCAGCTAAGACTAGAATTTCCCATATGCACAGTTAGATACTATAAAATACTAATAGCATTTCATTAATTTTGAATGATAGACTTCCCTGCAGGACCCTGAAACCCAACCCTTGGAAGAAATCACTGATTAAAGAAAATTAACATAGCAATCAGCTAAAGTGCATGGGTTCTGGCATTTTGTGGAGTCACCAAACCAGTCCCCATCAAGATTTAATGGCCCATTTCTCACATCAGAATAAAATTCTTCACTTTAAGGGATCTCAGGCTCTGAAAGACAAGGAGTCTTTTGCTGGAAGTAACTTTTTGCTTTCTTAACTCCCTCCTGTATCTGAAAAGCGGTTTCTTTTACTCTTGGCTTGCACTAATGCTTTTGTTGAGCTTATAAATCTGATAGCATCCGTTCTTTTTCCCCCATTCTCCTTTGTTTCGAAATTTCCTTTTCTCTTATTCTAGTGCCTTGGAGATTTTGGTTTTCTTCTGAGGCTGTGATTTTTTTCATCTTTAGAATTGTGAAACCTTTTGACTCAATTACTATGCTTGTTTATTGGCCTTGTGCTCAAATGCTAGATCCTGGGACATCATAATAAACATTCTTTTAGTTGTGAAATGGAAAAATGTCTAACTAATGACGTTTGTTTGTTTGTTTTTGTGTTATTTTCCCTAGAAAACCTGAAGGAAAATTTGAGTTTTGATTTTAGAATATTAAATAATAGCACCCCCTATTTATCATTTACAGATGGGAAAAATATTTACCATATGCTTGACACTGTTTTATTAATGTTTTAACTTCAAGTCCTAGGCCATTCTTTGAGGTAATGCTATTATTATTCCCATTCCACTATTGAGGAAATCAAGGCTTTCTCGCTTAAGGCTATCTAGTAGGAAATGATAAACACAGGCTTGAGATTCAAACCCAGGTTTGTTTGACTGGCCTGTACTCTTAACCAATATACCATCATGTTCTTTGGCATTTCAGATCATTCGTAAGCAATACTTCCAAGAACATTTTTACGCAGAAAAAAAAAACTGAACACAGATCTGCTTAGATGTGGTGAAGCAGAGAGACTGGGATAGGAGTCAAAAGACGAGTTCTAGCTGTGTCCTTAAATAGCTAAGCAAGTCCCCGGGCAAGTCTGTTCTAAAGCCCCACCCTTGGCCTTTGTTTTTCCCATCTGTGTAAGTGCCAATCTCATAACACCCTTTAAAAAAATTTGATTTCTCTTCTCTGGTTTTTCCTATACCTGCCGCTCCCATATCACTTGTGACAGTTAAGGTTGGTACTGGATGAGTCAAGTTGGCACTTTTTTCAGTTGTCCTGAAAAAGAAGAAAAAAGCAATGATTAAATGCCACCCCCTGGCAGAAAGCAAGCTCAGCATAATGACTCAATTTCAAAGCCTAGAAAATCTCAGCAGAAACAGGATGGATATATTCTTCTGTCTTTAATTTTCTTGGTGTATGTTCATCATTGACCATACAAATGTACATGAATATGTGGCTCATCATTTAATCATCATCTCAAACTTGCTCAAGACTTTGTGGAGTAATAATGCTATTAAACTGTCTATGTCCAGACAGAAATGAGACCCAGTCATAGAAAAGTCTTAACTTTTTCAAGCATGCACCTTTACTCTATCACACTGTTCTTTTCTATCTCGTGTGTTATAGGCTGACCTATGCCCTCCTCCCAAAAACATGTTGAAGTCCTAATCCCCAATTCCTTAGAATGGGGAATAACCCCAAGGGGAAACGGGGTGACCTGCATGTGAATCCTCACCTTTGTGCTTAAGAACTAGGACAAGACTTAAAAGAAGGCTCACAGGGAAAGGTTAATTTAAATTTATATTTTACAAGAGAAATGAGAAGAGGGAGAAAACACACACACACACACACACACACACACACACACACACACACACACCAGATTTACTGGCCAATGTGTCCAGCCAGTAATGCTGTTTGAGCTGGGACCCTGGGTGCATGCTGAAGGCAAAACAAAGAGAAGAGAACACAGGCCCACATGTGTTTGGTTTTATACCAAACATGGCTGCTTAACTCCACCCTTCCCAGAAATCCCCCCTTCAGGAAGTCAAGAGTCATGGCAGATTCATGGCATGATGGGAGTTGTAATCCTCCATGCCTGGGATCTCTTTGGCATGGAGGTGTGGGTGGAGTTCATTCAGGACATACTGTTACCCCAACAATATTTGAAAAGAGGGACTTCAAAGAGGTAAGACAATGTTCTATGGGTGTGCCCTAATTCAATATAACCAGTATCCTTATAAGCAAAGGAGATTAGAACATAGAAACACAGATGATAGAAGATGCAGCAAGCCAAGGAGAGTGGCCTCAAAGGAAAATAAACCTGCTAATAACTAGATCTTGGTCTTCTAGTCTCTATAACTGTTGTTTAAGCCACCCAAACTGGGGTAGTTTGCTCTGACAGCTCTAGCTGATGAATACACCATGTTTTAAATCCAGGCTTGTTTTAATACTTCTCCTTTACTTCTCAGGTTTTTCAACTTTTTTTTTTTTTTAAAGATTTATTTTTTTTTTTTATTTATGCATACAAGCTGGGGTACAGGCCAGAGGCGTGGGGCGGCGAGAGGGTTCACCAGAGACAGAGTGGGGAGCAGAACAGGCAGATCAGAAATACACTGCTGAGGGGAGCAGCGGGCGAGGCAGGAGAGGTCTGCCGCACCATGTGGGATTCTCCCCGGCCGGGCGTCGAACTCGCGTCGCCGCTGCCGACAGCTCCACAGCG